>JANTFA010041451.1:0-15383 GCA_026413405.1 Phytosciara flavipes | reverse complement strand
ACTCATTGCCATTTATAATTTTATTGCAAAGTTACGGTTTGGTTTACAATAATAAACAAAGTAGAAACAAACAAGACAAGAAAACTTTCGATAACTTTCGGAGATGGAGGGTCAAAAGTAATGTTTCAGAATAACGGAGACTACTAGAGGTTTTGTGGCAAAATTTCCGAATTTAAAGTTTCTATAATTTACAGCTCTGGCATCGGTTGTTTTTGTGAAGAAGTTTGATCCATCTGAATCCAACAGCTGGTACGTTTTTTATGTCTTTTTTTTGGGCACGAGCTTCTACAGTATCACCATAGTGTTTACAACTAACCCTTTTAAGCACGTAACTAAGAATGTGTTGGACTGTTGGAAAATGCGTACCACCAGCTGATACACGCAAACTTCCATACAAAATTGATTACCGTTCATTAAACATAATTTCTAAAAAAAACATAATGGACCCGTACGAGTAGAGCCGGGCATATAGTTAGTCTGTAGGACTGCTCTGATCTGTAAATCATTTTATTTAAACTCCTTGTTAAAATTGCTTACAGCAATCTCGAAAGTCCCGTCCGAAGTCTCATTTATAAACTGAGCTCTATTAAAAATTCATCAAAGTCAGGTGACATTAATTTACTTGAGATATGGACAAAAAACACTTCACGGTCGTCTTTACCTTTCAAAGAAAAGAAAAAGATCATGAAAATCGGATGATATCGGACGCTACGCTATTGTATGAAAATTGACTTTGAGGAACTAAGTGAAAGAATGAATCAAGACTTGAGAAGCATCGAGAACTGGCTAAAATCGAACAGTAACAGTGAGTTTGCCTAACAACAAAGTGAAACTCGAGACAGTGGAAAGCATGAAATAGCTGGGAGTCATGATGGACAAAAAGCTTAACGAAAATGTTCAATCGATATGTAAGAAAGTAGCGCTATAAATCAAAGCAATGCGAATTATTGTCAGTTGTAGATGGGATAAGTTTAAGGACTATGCTCGAGTCACTGTCAATGCTCAACGTCAAACAAAGAATTTGGACGCAAACGCTGAAACTGGTATGCAAAATCAAGAATGGTATCTGATTAATCAAACGCTAAGAGACACCCATTCTGTGGAATCTAAAAATGTGATAAATCGATGAAGAAATAAAGCAGTCTTTCGATTGAGAGATGAAAGGGAGAAAGAGTAGTAAGAAATGTGGTAGATGAAATGTGAAGACTTGATGTACCTATGACTGATGATTATGAGAGAATTTAACAGCAATGCTAAATAAAGATAGATGACTACTGATTAACATCCTCTTCAACATAATACTCAATTTTAATACTCACAATTTAACTATCTCCGCCGGTAAGTCCAATGGAATCTCTTCGAAGCCCACACTGCGACAGGACAGCGCCAAATCTTCGACCCCACCGGAACACTGACACCCCCGTCGCTCCCACGTCGAGCAAATGTCTCTGGCAAACGATCCATATGATCCGAATTGCTTCAGCGCCTGATCGTACAATTCCCGCGCCTCCTGCTCCGAATTCACCGACGATGGTATGACGACCGATTCCCGGATGCCTACTGCATCATCATCATCGGAAATAGCTGACGGTATGGCTGTCGACACACAATAAACTAAATAAATATGCAACACGAAAACTAGGACTAAAAGTCCTTGCGTTGAAATATTTTTCGTAGCACAATATGCCATAACCAATTGCATTGAGTCAATGCATTTTAGTGCACTTAATACAACATATTTTAACGAATATTTTTATGCACTGGCGCTGATTTCTGTTTTCAGTTAATTAACATTTGAATTTTCATATAAATACTGAACGCATTTATCGATTGCACTTGATGATGGATTTAATACTTTTGCAGAATAATCGCGAAATGTTTGCATGATTTTAAGCTCGCACAGTTCTGCCTAATTATGATGATGATGATGATTGGGATGATGATTCATTTCTTTTTCCATCGATTCCAATCAATATTGGGTGAGTATTATTATTGTGAGTGTATCCCAATTTTCAAAATCAAAATTAATTGCTAAACAAAAGGAACGCACTCAATTTATTTCCATGCGAAACGATTTATTTTCATTGCTTTGCCATTAAAGCGATCACAATATGAAATTGACTTCATAATAACACAATATATTGGTAAATTAGCGGCATATTTGGTTTGAAATATTATTGCGCGTAACGGCAACGCTAATAAATTGAAAATATATAAATAAATAATAAATAAATGAGAAAAAAACTGTTTCTTAATTAGTTTAATGTTCTCTGGTTGGTTTTCTTTAACTTTTTGTTATTGGACGTCAATTTTAATAGCTTTTTTTGCAGTTAGCTGTATTTTGAGTTGATATATCAAGCACGAAATATTACTCGAGTATTTACTCCTTATACGAAGCTCTTTTTTAAATTTGAAATCATACCGAACTGTACGGTGGCCATATAGACGTTTTGGATTTCTTTTTTAATTATTTGTTTCCAGCACTGAAAAAAGAAAAGGAAAATTAATTACATTTTTGTGTTGTTATACAGAGTTTTTATCGTTGTTGCAGTGAATTATCACCTTTTTTTGGATTAAATTCGAGAAATGAAACATTAAAATGAGATTACTGGATTATCGACTGGGAGGTTTTTTTTCTGGTTGTGGGCTCTCACTAGACATTTTTATTCTACACGTCCTACACCAACCATAAAAATATGATCGACGACCAAAATATTTAAATAAAAATTCATAATTTTACAGAACCGTTGCTGCGGTTTGAGACAATGGGGGGACATTAATTTACTGCAAATTTAGGATTTTATTTCAAATGAGGCTTTTATTTGTAAAGGTTTATTAAATGAGAAGAACATCCTATTGCATCCTATTTACTTACTATCTGTAGTTTATATCATATAGTGATCATTGGGACTAATAGTTAGATACGTTGGATGCGGAGGAAGTAATTTATCACATGAGGGACAATTTTGCGATACGAGTCGAAGTCACGAGTGCGTATCTACAGAGTGGTTATCGGAATTTTGGCACTGGTTTGTGTATGACAGTAAATTGCTACTCGCGAATTTACATTGTAATCTCAGTAATATCATACAAAGTTCCGAAACTCCGATCTCCACTCGTGAAGAGTAGGCTTTTAAAAAATATATTAAAAGACACACCAAAGCGCAAACTTTCTCGAATTTTGCCAGGCCTAGCTTCCGTCGAAAAAATTCGAAATGAAATTTATTTCTTCTTTCCACACCCCAAAGATATTTTCTAGGACATAAAATACTTAACCGCTTTTTATACCCGAACGAAGTGCGAGGGTCTCATGCCTTTACTCTTACGCTTGTAACACGTCGATTTCGAACACCGGAGTAAGGGCAAACCTTCTGGGGTCACCCCTAGATGCCAAATCAGCATTTAAAAAAAATGTCCGTCGGTCTACTAGTCGGTCTGTCATAACGATAACTTGAGTAAAACGAAAGCAATCTTGATGGGACTTTTTTTCTTCGATTTGTTATCGAAAAAGCTAGGCTAAGTTCGAAGATGAGCGAAATCGGTTGATCCGATAAAAAGTTATGGTCGAAATAATGCTATTTTCGAGGTCTGGTCAAGGTTTCTCGCATATATTACCCGAGGTATTGCTCGCAGATGGTGCAAATGGAAGATATTGATTACACCAATCCAGTAAAATCAAGTTTGTCAAAATCGGATCTTGGACTCGGAAGTTAGAGCACACAGAGTGGACTTAACTTGAGCTACTCGGTCGTACAGTGAAGGTAGAGTTTTTGTCGATATATCGAGGAAATTTCATCCGATTTCCATGATCTTTTTTTTTGTTGTAGTGTTTTTTGTCTATATCTCAAGTAAATGTCACCTGAATTTGATAATTTTTCACAGAGTAAGTTTATAAATGAGACGGGGCTCTCGAAAGCAATTTCAACAATGGATGAGTTTAAATAATATGATTTGAAGATAACATTGCAGAGCAATACTATAGACACGTAAGACATAACTATATGCCGTGCTTTACTCGTACGGGTTTTTCGACTAGCCTAGTGTTAAACAACAATCTTTGGAGGTTGTTTTTTTTACAAGTTCTGACAGAGCCGAAGGTGAGATATGCAACTACAAAATAAAAGTTTCGAAAGCTGGTTGCTGGAAACACACACGTATCTATTTCTGAGTTTCTGAGTCTCATAAATGGGCTCGAATTATTGAACTACTGCCATCAATGATGGCCCATAATCCAACGTATCCTACACGTAATGACCATTTCCCGCATGGGATTGCGATTAAATAAATTTTTGGTTTGGTACTGTTGTCATTAGTATTTAGTAGTCAGTACGGGAACATTACATTGACGACGATAATATACAAAACAACTAGAAGGTAAAACAATAAAATTTTAGTTGATTGTCAAATTTGTCAAACCAAGGAAACTACCATAAGGAATTCTTTTGGTTGCCATTATTATAATTCTGGGAAACGATGAAACCAAAAGTAGTTGCATTTCGCTGAATCAGAATTGTCAGTGAGATGCCTTGGACAGGAAATTAAACTCTGGTTGACAGAATATGTTGGAATACAGGCTTAATGGATCTTGAAGATAAGTAACATTTGAGTAATTGAATTTTGATTGAATGGATCTCGTTTCAATGAGAACTAAGTTTTGGTGAATCTACCGCGTTAGAAGTAAGAGGCATTCGTTGGAAGAAGCAGACAAATATGAAATCAGAGCATGTAAATGATTTGGAGTTAAATGATTTCCGAAAGAGCACTTAGTGAGAACTTAAATGATTCCGAGAAAAAAAAACTTAAATGATTCCTTTATAATTCTGTTTCTAGATCGCTTCAGCTCATAAGAATGAAAAATAACTAAAAAGAAAGTGGCCCTTAAGAAAGTGGATGTCAATAGAAGACAGAAACAAATGTATTGTCAATCATATCAATGGAATATTAGGCAATGAACAATTTCAGAAGCTTGCTTTCGGACGTCACGGAGTATTTTTGAATCGAGATTTATGTTCATTGTCAGTTACAAAATCGCATGTTAAACTGTGAAATTTCTACAAATTTCGCTCACAACTCTCGCATTTAATTCAGAAACACTCCCTGAGAAAGCGTTCTGTCTACGGCCCTGTGATTTTATAGCAAAGCATTGGATTAATCAAACCGAGCTTATGCAAATTTAAATCGGGTTAACTGCAGTCCTTTCATTGGTATAAAAGCTGAATTTATTGTATGGGTGTAGATTTGAGTTTCAGTTTTGGATGGAAAAAACGTTAGCTTGAATAAACTTATTCTGAAAGATGTTATTTTGATTATAAGTCATCCATTATCGAAATGGCGTACACAAGAACAACAATAATATGCTCGAGTTCTGCGAGGAACAGCTAGTCATTTGTAATTGAAGAAACGAAAATGAAAGTTGTGCTCTGGCTTGTCTTTGATTTTATGGCAAAACGGATGCTTTGTCAAATGATGTACGAGATTTTGGTTCATTTCGCACATAGCTATATATTGAACAGTTGAAGTAATAGACTTAATGGTAATATCGTGATACGCTTGCGACATGGAAAGATTCACCACATTTCCATAATATAATACTTTATCTGATGCTAGCACATAAAACCGTTCTTGTAATTGTCATTAGAGAGATATAAAATTTATGAACCATATAAGAAATCAGATCCCATAAAGTTTTTGCTTTTGTTCGTGTTTAGAAGGCATAAGCTACAGCTTTTTTTGTCATTTTTTCCCGGTGACCCCGTTTAAGAAGAACAGTGCTAAGCTGAAAATTAAATAGAAAACTTTTCAATTGAAACATTTAACTTTCCCAGAGTTTAGAATCATTATTCTGTTGAGAGAATGTGTGTTTGTGGTTTTTCATTTAATTAACAGTAACACAAATGAACAACACGAAAACAAAAAATTCAAGGAGCCAAATGACTAATTTCATGAAAGGCTATTCCGTATTATGGGAAATGAATCTAGTCTCTAGGAAATTAAAACTTTTCTTTCCGACAAAATAATAGAAATTCGTCAAAAAAAATTTCGAGGCATCTGAATGTAAGTAAGACAGAGTCAACCTCAACTACGTGCTAGGATAAAGCGAATTATGAGGAGATTGTGAGATGGTCCTTTTATAAAGAGATAAAAAGATTACATGGACGAAAAGGTATTCATACTAACAAAGTCTCGATTATAACAAGAAAAAAAGTTTTTCGTAAAAAATTGACTTTCCTGACGATTTCATTTATTTAATTTTTTTGTTTGACCGTGACAGAAATTCTTTTCTCTCGTCTTTTTGTTCCTAATGCTGAAATATTGTCAGATTAAGAGAAGAATTGTGAGTTATCTTTTTCATTAGGTGTAATAAACTTATCCGACATGCGTTACACTCGTCACATTATGGCATAGCAGCGTTCGGCGTTAAACCGCACAAATTATTATATCTTCCCAAATGCGTGCATGACGGGAAGGATGCTAAATATTCGTCATTATCCGATTATGACTAGGATTTGCTCGCACTGAAACTGAACACATTAATGTTGATTTAATGGAGACGAAGGTTATGGAATTATTTCATCGTAACTGAAATGATTAATCAAAACGTCGTTTTCACGATGAAGGGGCGTATTGGTTGCGAACCTTAAAAGTGATGACCTACAATGAGAGCCGTACGGTGAATTCGGGTGATTACCGATGGGCCTTTTCGATTTTTGTATCAAAATATTTAATTTGTGAGCTTTTTGGAATTGAGTTGGAGCCCGATGGGCTTTTTTAAGCCAGTGCGGTACTGTGTATAACTTCTGCGTGATCAATTTGAGAGCTTTAGGTCTTTTGGAACGAAAGTTATAAACAAGTTACCAGACCTCAGAAAAGTTTAAATCGGAGAATTTTGTACCCAGTCATGTTAAGCGATCTAAAAAAAAAGTTGTCGGCGTGCGTAAAAACGGCTGGGTGTCACTGGTTGCCTTAGCCGATTTTGAAAGTTCCCTCGCATCTTTACATTAGACAACCGCTTTCTTGTAGATATTTTCTTCAATAACTCAAGGAAGCAGGTTGGTGTCAAGTTGAAAACCAATGTTATTTGAAGCTGAAACATCTGTCTTTACATTGTTAAAATCACTTTGCAATAGAAAGAATTTCACTGGCCCGAATTGCTAACCTTCACTCTGAGCAGCTTTATGATGGGTTGGTGCTCGGATCTTAAGATTTAACGAGTTTATCGCATATATAGGCGACGTTCATTCCGTTAGCGAAGCAACCACTAAAATAAAAATCGAGAGTAGTCAGAATCAAAGTGACTCGGATGTTACTCCAGGTGCTGTTATATTGCTGATCCAAAATACATGCTGTCAAGCAAGTCGTTATAATCTTTTCTATATGTAACGTGTAAAGTACGATGTCAATGCTTTAGAGATTTCAGGTTAAAAAATTGTCCAATCAATATTAAACTGCACTGAACAAATCTGAATCTGAGAACGAGACCAGTTTCTAAGTTGAAGAGAATTGTTCTAGTTTTGGTCAAATTCGTTTATTCGATTCAATGAAAAATCGGCTGAAAAAGCGCGACTTTCAGCTGGTAGAATAAATCTCCGGCGGCGGCGAGAACGGCGACGCCAAGTCGGCGGCTAACATGACAGCTTACACCGCTTCGATTCGATAAGATGTACACCTCCATCCTACACCAAAACGACTTATGCATTCGAACACAGAAGAGAAAAAAAACTCGGTTCGTATAAAGCATTGAGCGATGTAAATTCAGAAAATGCGATTTGCATTTTTCCAAAAGGAAATTCCCTAGCGTGAAAATAACGAGGTGACGATATATGTCTGTATGAAACACAATACACAAAATCAACGACACATTTACGCAGATTTTTTTTCTTTTCTAGATATACAACGGTCACACCTTGCATAATTGAAGTCATACGTTACGCTATGAATGTGATTCACCGACAATAATTTGCGAGTCAAAGCTTCTGTTTTGTTTTTGGTTTGTTTTCCACATAGAGAATGATGTCATAAAGGAATGCATGGTGCAATAAATTGAATTTATTGTTCCTTTTTATAACACATAAAATCATAAAACCGAAGTTTATTACTATTCCGAGAAGGTGATGCGGTTTTTCAGTGAACCGTACGGGTGGTAATATTTCGTCTTTATTTAAACTGTATTATACTCTGTCTGAGCGCGAGATCTTTCAACTTTTTTTTGCGTTATTCGTTTCAGCATGGCTGTAACATTGGGACTGTTGTGTACAAGAATAAGAATCCGCATCAGAGAATAATATCTGATAAACCACAACCACATTGTGCTGTTTACATAACGCAATAGCATGGAGAATTTTCTTTTATTATGAAAATTTTTGTTTTTTTTTGTTTTCGGTTAAGTAAAATGGGGCAAATGAAACGCAAGGAAAAAGAAACAGAAATCGGCGGCGTCAGTGAGTATCTTTTGAACAATCGTGAATAATTTGGTAGGTTTTTTGTCTTCACATTGATTGATTCAACTCTATGAAAGAGAAAAATGGCTACTCCAGCCTGCAAATGCTTGAGCTTGAATTCACACAGTATGTGCGCTTCAGAATCGAAATGAAACGCAAAAATATTTGGTTTGACGCACAGTTTTCGTTTGGTGGTAGCGTTAAATTGAGAAAAAGTCAGTTCGACGGTCACACTTACGGCGTGAATTCAACGGTCAAGAAACTCAAATAAATTTTCAATCCTAATGATTCGATGAAATTAGTATTCATCAGAATGGGAAAGCACATTCCAATATGGTTCAGACATGAAAAAAAACTTGTGTAGTTTCACAAAATGATAAACCAACACTCACAAAATGGTTACTTCAGCCGACAGGCTATTGCGCTTAAATTTGAAATTCCGAGCCTTTGAGTAGTAATGTTAGTAGCCATCGTTTCATTGTGCATGTATTGAGTCATCACCCCGACATATCAAGTTGAATGACTTGACTGGCTATTAGAACGATATTTCGAAATGTTGGCCTTTCTTTAACTCGTCTGTTCTAGTTGAGTTATATCTGAGCGTCATTACAATGATAAAGTAATTCCATTAAAAATTATCTCTCAAGATCTTAGCTTCTGTCATTGTTTCAACAATACTAGTAATCGCTTTGAAAGACTCTTTAATGCTTGGATTCAATGGTCAAGACACACATACGAATGTTCACATTGACGATAGCAAAAACTAATACAGAGTAGTCTAAAAGTCACATAACAACTCGATGTAGTGGTTAATTCGTCTGCTTTCCAATAAAACGATTGAAATTGTCAGTGCGTGAGTTCGATTCCCAACTGTATCAAAAAAACCGATCAGACGTGTATACAAAACACAGCTGGTTGAATTGGTTCGAGGCTGTGGTAGTTGGTGGATAATGCTTTCTCATGGCTTGCCGGCGATTACATTGTTGGGGAACGCTGGCATTCTACTCCAATTAGTTTCACTCCTATGCACATAAATGGCACTCAACATCGATGTAACTTGGGTTGCAGCTTTTACCACTGACACGATAAAACATTTCTGTAATGAAAAGATCTAAAAAGAAGTATAACCAGAATCAGTGAAACTCACTGTTGGCATTTTTCAACTTTTTAAATTCAAACCAATAACCAGAATTTGCAAAGTAGATAAAATTATTTAACCATTTCTATTGAGCTCCTTGAAAATTCCACTTCAACACGACTTTTTAACAGATTATGCACAATTCCCGCAACTTACTATTGTTCTCGGCAGATCTACTACCTTCATTATTTACTCTAAAATGTATCGAATACTACTATCTCATCTGCTAATGTGACTAATGGAGTGCCTGAAAGTGGCTTAAAGAGATGTGAGTGCCTCGTTTTCGGTTCCAGATGTAACTTTCACAATCATCAAATCAACAATTGTGTATCAGGCAAGTAATATTTCATGTATTCAAAAACGTGACTCACGTTACGTGAACTTTACTTGACGGCGCCGAATATTTATCTTGTGATTTCAAATATATACTGACAAGGCCATCTGTTCAAAATCACTTGACTTTTTGTCTACTTTTTTTTATAGTCCATTGCCTCATAACACTAGACAGACACTTTCGCGTTATTCCCCCTCAATTCTTGAAAAAGTCAAAAGTGTATAGGTTAATTGCTATATCACCGAGTTAAATTTCATGAACATAAATTGTCGTCGATTGTCTTACACCATGACGGCTCCGTGACACCCGGCTTTATCCCAGATCGTAAAATCTTTATTTTTCATTTATTTTTTTCCCCATTTGAAATAAAACCGCCAGTTTTACGTTCATTAATAAAAAACGAAATGAACAAACATCTCGTATCCATAATTTACACCATATAATATTGTTATGAATCTAATTTGCGTGTCAAAATTGCTGCTATTTCCGTATGAGATTTATTTATTTTTGCAAAAATTATATTTCACTCGTTTAATTTGCCCCCAACTTCAGTCTCGATATGATAAAAGAATTATTTTACGCAAATGTTGAGATGTATAAAAATGTTAACTTATAGAACATGACAAGACATTCAATTAAAACGCTGAACGAAATTATAATTAAAATTTAGTATCGGTCACGCGTGCTATTTTATGTCGTAAATGGTCCACAATTTTCTTGGTTTTGTTTTCTTCGTCGTTATATCATCTCTCTGAAGTCTATTGTGTGACCATTGAATTGTTCATTTTATGGTTTTTTAACGTTTAATTACCACACTGGACACATAACGACTCGGTCCAAGGAAATAGAAACAATTTCTGTCTCATTCTACTCTGCTGATTATGAACTAGATTTTATTTTTAGAATCTCATTGAACGGAGAATGCAACTTGTAAAACTTTTCGACAACTTTTTTTTTCTTCTGCTCGTTCTTAATTAATAAGAAATTAATTTTCGTGTAAGTGACAACACGCATAATTCATATCGTAAGTTGAGTATTAAGTTCAAAGAAAATGCTCGCAACGACAGACGGGAATTTGTGTGAATTGCAGCTCTTTTTTCTCGTTATTCTTCTTCGTCTTCGTGAAATTTATTTATGTGGCGGCATTACGGAACTTGTGTAGATAAAACAAAAAGGAAAATTGCAATTTATTATGGCTCAAAAGAATGCCCATTACAGTTTTTGATTTAAGAAAAAAAAACGGAAAACGTGAGTGCACATTATACTACCAACAATGCAGGTGATTTTACTTAACAGAGTAAAATAGTTATTTTTCTAACAAGACATGAAGAGATTTGGTTCGCAATTCAGGTCCGAGGCGAAGCCGAGGTCTACCAAATATCGTATGCGAGAAAATACCCGCAATCCGGGCCGTAACCACACCTTTCCAATGGAAAACATCAATTTTCTTCTGCATTTGTCCAGGTAGCTCAATCGATAGAGCGTCGAACTCACAGCCTATGGTTCACTGGTTCGACTCCCGGCAGAGACATTGTCCATATGGGTTTTCCTAATCATGATGATGATTAGTCTTGGCTGTAAAGCTTCATGCTCGTTGAGCTCCATCGACCGCAATGTTTCAAAATATTAGAAATAATATAAAGTAATATTTCATGGGTGGACACTTTGACTGAAAAATTAACAATTGAATATGATTAACTCCATCCATCTATCGAGAACAAGAAGAATCAGCGAAATAAGCGGAAACATTTGAATATCACCAGCTGTACAATGTGCCCAACGGTGGCCTCCGTACGATTCTTACTCCGGTAAAATGGCTGGACGTAGTAAAAAAAAATTCAACTCAATTTATTTGAAAGTTCTAGAAGACTGTCAATGCGTATAATATACACTTCAAATATACGTTTCATATGATTGTGTGCCTCTATAGCACAGATGCAATATGCTTTTCATACAAATTATTTGTTGCAATTTTTCTTCAGAAAATTCTTTATACAAATTTCGAAATCAAGATGGAAAAGCTGCATAAAAAACTTTTTGTGAAATTTTCGAAATAAAAAAACTTTTCTTCCAAAAATGGCAACGAATAATTTGCATAAAAAAACTTTTTCCTGAGATTTTGTGTATCTGAAAGAATATTTTCACCCTTTCATAGTCCCTAGCAGCTTTGATGGTTTTTCTTAGAGAAAGATCAGGTTGGGCAGTGATTGCTATAAATTCATTTATTGATGAACTTATTAATGAAGATTACAAAAATGCAATTGGGAAGATGCTTTGTAATTTCATAGTTGTATAGCTTTCGTATTTGAATAAGGTGTACAGGACCAGTCGTCGACATGGGCTCACTCCACATCTTCTTGCTTTTCATCATATTGGATATTATTGCCAACAGATCGTTTGCACATTGAGCAGTCACACGAATCGGACACACCTTTTTGAATCTTTTCTTTGATGTGTTCTTTCAACTCACGGAAGTAGCGAAGTTTTTGCCACACTTTGAGCAAACGCGATCTTGTACAACTTTATGTACCTACCGACAATACAAATACAAATCATACGGAATGACGTTGAATTCTTGAAATCCAATCGGAAATATCTCAAGGATTGTCTCGGCTGCTTCCAAGTATCTTTTGAGCATCACACCGATAGAATCACACTAAGTTTCTGGAAATTCTGTGAGTAATTGGAGGAAAATTTCAACCTCATTCAAGTTTTTTGAAGCATTGAGGCAGAGGAGGGCATTACTGGAGTAATTCCGTTGAACATTTTCAAATAAATAAATTTTGAAAGTGTTTCGCTTCTTTTGGAAGTAAAATGAGCTTTATAGTCTGAGTACATAATCCGACAAATAGATAAATGAAAGTAAAGGCAAGGTTATATACTGTTGTGTGTCGGGTGATCGAATCCTGGTCTTGCCAAGAATTTTATTTATAATAAATTGACGGCTTTTTTCAAGATAATGGACCGATAACGTGCGACAAAAAGGCTTCCTCGCACTAGCGCGCTATACATTTTTCAAAGGTATCAGTGAAAAAATCTTCACTCATGTGACGTCAAGAACATGCATGGAGAGATGATTATTATGGCCCGGAATTGCAAAAAAAAAACTTTTCAACGCAAGACAAGTTGCAATATCTTAAACGCATTTTAAAACCCAATGACTATTTAATTTGTAAACAATGTTCAGATTTTATGCCGATTAACGAGTATGGCTATACGGGCTATACAGTGAACATAAATTGTTTTCGACAAAAATGGTATGACTGGCGATATATAATTGCTAAATAAATTAAATTATAAAAATGGAAAACCTAACTTACAAACTTAGTGCCAAGTTAATTCACATAAGAAGATATGGAGGTATTTGTCGGTTTATCAATACGATGACTTATCGGATGTTGAAAAGTTGACCAAATGCCGTGATATTGACATTACACTGAGCTGGAACGTTTAGTTTAGAATCAAAACAGGAGTCCAACAGATACTTGTCCGTAAAGGGCTACCGAGCCATTTCTTTTTTCATTTGAATGAACCGATTCGAAATTGTTTTGCTCTGACTGCAACGTCGTAAAAGTCAGAACATGGCACTACAACAGATGGCAGAAGGTGCTAATTTGATTTTTCTACCCTACATCTGTTGTCGATCAGATAGACTCAAAATAAATGAAAATCTACGTCTGACTCGGTCTTTATAAATAGCAAATGTATGTTCAAAAAATTCAAGTACAAGATTTGTGAAGTCAATATTTTTGATTAAAAGAAGTAATAGACCCGATGAAAATACTGTTGGTATTCCGTCTGTGACATGCTAAGGTGCAGTTCCTGCAATAGCACTGTCTTCAGGTGCAAGATTTAAGACTAGAAACAAACTCGAGATTCAAGAAATAGTCATAGGTTCAGGATTTAGATTGATCCTTCTTTTAATGCGTCAAACTGTTGAAAATTAAATCAGAAGTCTAAAAATTAAAATGCATGTTCCGCTACCAACATTTTTTTGTATGCGGTGCGGAAGCATACCGAGATATTCTCGATTTCAGATATATGAGCGAACCACTGATTTTTAATGGTTGAAAACCGGAACCCATTAGGTCATGTAAAGCTTCGGGGCGAAAAAGATCAATTTTACTACCTGTTCCATGGGAAAATTGAAATTCCATAGCAATTTGCCTTCTTTATTTTCGGTTCATTTCTCATGAATTTTTATGTGAAGTTCAACTTTAGCATGTGTCAAGCAGTAAGCCGGACTACATTGGATACTCTACGAAGTTCATTAATTCGGATTCGGAAACAATTTAATGATAAAAGTAGACTTATTTAACTGTTTCTGAGCAACTTGTTTCGGTTACTGTTTCTCGACAACCTCTACACTCTTGTCGAACAGACAATTACCGAAGCTTGTTGCTCAAGAACAAACTTGTGAGTTAGCTTTTATCAAAAAATGGTTCCTTTACGTAATGATTTCCTTTCTCAGCATCGAATGTAAGCTACTACATTTAACCGATAAAAATAATGAACTACCGATCAAGGCTTCTAGAATTCTCCTACTATGAAGTTGTCCAATTTAAAAATCCACCTACTATGAAAATGTCAAATGATAGCGTACCTGCATCGAGGTGACCTCCAGAATAGCCTTGCTACCGATAACGATAACGATTGCTAATTATCGAAAATTTTAAATTTAAATTGTGACATGGAATTTTGAATTTACAGCGTGAGAGAAATGAGAAACGACACATAACAATCCAATTTACGACATTCATTCCACATACGATATTCACGTGCGTAAAGTGAAGTAACGTGTTTATCGCATGTGAAATGAATAACTTTAATTGGATTGCAATGTGTCGCTTTTCATTTCTCTACCACTGTACATTTTCCCTTACAAAATTGTGACATGGAAATTCTGAACTAGAATTTTCCATGTAAAATCATGACATGCAATTTCGCATTTTAAATTTACCACATAAATTGTGACATGACCACCATTCTAAATTACTGTTTGGAGTTTACATAAATTCTTGCAATTCTTAGGAGTCGTTCACATATTACATCACGCCACCAGGGAGGGAGGGGAGTGTCCCGTTAGTGAAACAGATAGTTAGAAAGTTACAAAATTCAAACAAATTGCGCTTGTAAAATCGTTTACAACGACTCGTAGAATCGGTAGAAAAAAGCAAGACGTAATATGTGAACAGTCTCTGACTCTCTTAGACACGCCGTTTTCTGTTATTATTTCCCCCTCATTCATAGCAACCTGTCTTAAAAACTAAATTTCCAATTTATTTGCGGAATTTCAATTTTCTTACACTTTGTGTTCAAATATCCAACTAAAAATTCTCTTTGATCCGACTATTACGTGGCTCTCAGCATCCAACTAAACGTTCCACCAAAAATACATTTTAATTTATCTATTGAAGAATGCCAACCAGCTGTTACAAATTTACTTTGCGCTCAATAATTTTAAACTCAAAGA
>JANTFA010041340.1:0-15387 GCA_026413405.1 Phytosciara flavipes | reverse complement strand
GTGGAAAATATAATAATTGTTATGTTGTCTGCGCCACAGAGTAGATTCTCGAAATTGTAATACCTTACAGATTATGACTGTGAGGAATTGGCTGCACAATGTATAACAATAATAACAACTTGGGAAATGTATTCGCATAATATAATATCTCAGAAATCCGTTTAAATATAATTTTTCGGATTTAAAATAATTTTTTTTTTCTGTTGTTGTTGTTGTTATGTTGAAATTTTGTCTTTAACCATGTTGTAACCTCTACATAATATATATATGAATTGCGAGGGGTTTCTGTGAATGGCATAGTCGAAACATTTTTCCGTAATTAATTTATCAAATTTGGTGCTTGGAAAATGGCCATTAAAGTTTAATATCCATTCTCCCCGTTTTAAATTGCACCCATTTACGAAAGCTAATTCTTCGGAAATTGCTTGCTCTATGGTATATTAGACTAAATCTTTTGTTAAATTATTCATCACTCTTGAGACAATGAATTATTAGTTATAATAAGCTCAAAGCTGTAATGAGATTTTTATTATTGCTCAACACGGAGGAAACAGTAAAGTGGAGCGTTTCTGGGAGCGCGTATTATATGCTCGCTGCTCTTACCCGGCAAGCAATATCACATTTTAACCAACCAACCCGAGGGACGATGAAAAATTAGTGAAAAAGTGTGGAGAAGACGAAATTGAAGGAAAGTACAATGTTAATGGAAAACGGTGTTGAAGTTGTAGTTAATGTACAATTAGCACAAATTAAGATGTATTATTTCAAGGCGGCGTCGTCGTCGGTTGAGGGAATGATATTTGTTGGAAAATTTCATTTCGTTTCTTCCTTCCTGTTTCTGTTTTTTTTTCTTCTTCGTATTCCACGACGGAGGAAAAAGTTTTCTTCATTAGCGAAATTCACTGAAAGCTAATTTGCTTTAAATGTGCGAAATTTGTTGCATTGCTGGCTGAAAATTCATTTCTTTATTAACCGGGCAGAGAGTGCTAGTCAGATTATGGCATAAGAATTTCATTTAAATACATTTCGCCGTTAAAAATTGAATTAAATTAGCCCATTTGGTAAAATTCAATTACTGATTTATCGGCTCAAATCAACGATTGTATAATGAATACAAGCAACATAATATAGGAATGGAATGCAAATGATTAAGTGTTTAATACGCAATGTTTGTTGATACATAAATTTATGTGTGTTTGGATACGGCGATACCATTAATCGAACATAAGATTAATTAGATAAATAATCATTGAACTGAATTGGGTAGCTAAATCAAAACACAACCAGAGGAATGTGTGGCAGTATTAGCAAATTATATCGATTTGGAATTTCGATATCGTCCGTGGTGTTCATTTTACAGTGTCACTACTCATTACGGTATTACGATTTAGATAGAGCCCGGAAATGATATGGGGATATTGGATATGTGACACTATGATATGATAACAAAAGCACTATCACAGCGTCACAACTGAAGTATTGAAGTGAAATCACAAACCAGGATCAACGTTTTTTATATCTTGTGCTAGAAGTGAGTGACCTAGTCCTGTTACCAAACTTCAAACCAAAACATCTCGAGAACTGTCCGACCTTTGTTAGAGCTTCTTAGAGCTGAAGATCAAATTTTTAAACCAGAAGGTATTTTACTCTTCAAGCCCTTAGGAAATAAAAATTACCGCAAATGTCATCAGGTAATGAATCATTACACTAGGCCACAGCGCACAGCGATTTAATAAAATTCCATGAAGTTCCTTCAAGATGTACCCTACACTACATAGATTTCGAACAATCTCAAAACGAAATTACGTTCATCACTGACGACAGGTCATGTAATCCGCCACACTTATTTGCTGTCTTGGTTCAAACTATAGACTTACACTTTGGAGCTTGAGTTTGTATGGGCTAGTAATTCCTACGAGTAACGTCTCTATCGACTATATTCTATGGCTATGCGCACAATAACAGGTGCAATAACAACTCCCTTACCATGGCTACACATTGCTTCCAATATTGCACCACACCGAATCATAGAAGAAAGCTGGTACGATATTCTCATCAAACAAGATAGTGAACATCCTTTACCACCTACTTGTATCACGTTTGCCAGTTTGGACTGACATCGAAATCTAAGGTACTCGCTTCGATCTTAAAAATGGAAGGAATATTGGAATGAACGCCCAAATTTTTCAGATAGATTCGTCGTTGAAAACCCACGTATGAAAAACTGGCCGGCCTTGACCTTCCCCAACGAGGGTGGAAGAAGCTACATCATTTTCGGTGCGGGCAAGGCTGCACATTTTGAGTGACTGTCCGTTGCGGGAGTTGTAAATTGGATTGAAATGATCTTTAGAAGCCATATTTGTTGCTCTTAAGAAACATGTAATTGCATGGCTGAAATAGTTACCCAAAATTTAAAGTTCACAAGAACTTGACGGAAAATAAAACTTAATTCGTTCCTTCTATAGCATTAAGCAAATGTCGTGGTTTCTTAGCTCCCCACAAAATGCTGTCAACAATTCAAAATCTAATGTGTGCTAAATATATGAACCGCTTAAAAGTCCATTAGTCACTCCATTAGTGAGTTTGTACCTTATTTTCATTCCCATTCTCCACACAGCTTTTAAATGGAAACAAACTTCCAATTTATCTGTCAAAAGAGCGTTTTTACCACCGCAATGAATAATGTTAAAAGAAAACTCTTAAACGTAGCTTTCGGCGTCACGGATCAAAGGGTGTTTCGCTTCTGTTTTCACGCTGTGGATTAGAACAGTGTAAAACGATTCCTTTTAAAATCCATTCCAACATAATAACTTGAATGTGACACAGCTGACCAGCTGACTTAAATTTAATTTTTGCTCAAAACTTTTTCACCGTACAGTTCAAGAAAGCGTCGAAATTATTTTTTAGCAAAAATTAATGAACTCAATTTTTATGAAGAATGAGTAAGCAGCAAGCACCCCCGAATGTTATACATTTGTATGTTTGCTACAAGTCACGGAATGCATTTACTGTGATGTGAAATCTTAATTAGCTGGTGCTTTTTTTACGCTTCACCGGTTCATTCTCCCTGCACCGTACACTCTTTAAAATGAGAGGGGCGAGAAAAGGTATTTTCTTTATTTATTAGAAATTTATGGACGTGTACCATATACCATTCGAGCCGTACATTGCTTCCATAAAATTGTCAAAAAAAAAATATGAAAAGTGAAATTGTGTACGTGTTAACAATATTTAATTTGAGAAGGAAATGTTGTGTCCCGTCGGAAATGAAAATGTAAAATGTTCTGCATCGACTGTCCGATCAATTGTAGAATCATAATTTAACAGCAGGAATTGCAGCAAAATCATGAGATATATGAAAACATCCACGAAGGATGTCCGCGATTCAGTGTGGCCATACAGTAACATAAATCCCAACTCACATAGATATGATGTTCTAAGGTGTCAAATGAACGATCGGCTTCTCAAAAACTTCCACCAAATGGTGGAGGGTATAGCATGAATTTAATTTTCTAAGATTTGAATCAAGTTGGAACTGTATGTCTGCCAACACTGGATTCTGGACATTCTTCATTGATATCCCCAATGAGCAATTTGAACAGTTTAGTCACGTAAATTAGCTAATTTAATTAAGTGTTAAGGGTGTGTTAGAGTCAGTTGAATTGTTGTCAGCTGAAGGCGTTGTCTACAGGTAAATTCTATTACTTTTCTTAAAGCTCTACATTATCCTTGCACTGTTTTCTGATGTTCATAGTTCAATTGCCATGAGGTGGTTTGCACCGACTTCTACTTCCTTTACCAACTTTTGAAGTAAAAGAAACTTGTCATAGGTTACGTGGAACTGCACATATAAAGAGTAAAATAGATCATAGACCATTGACCGAGGGATAACTGGAGGGGTAACCACTGGCTAAAAACCTGTCACAACAATTCCATTTCCAATTCCGAAAATTCCACTTGATTCCAAGAATTGCAAAAATTCCATCGGATTGTCCCAAAAATTCCACCATTGCAGAGGTTGTCCCCTCGAACAGCACACAACTGCAAAAGAATGGCTTTCGAATTTCTATTATTCATTTTGTCGGAATTAACATAACTGAATTGGCCGGGAATGAACTCCCTTCGATTTGACGTTTTATGTCAGTCAGTGTCTGAAAGAATATTTCCATTCCCGGCTGCCGTCAAATCAATATTATTTGTACCTTTCCATCGTACTGCCAGATATAGACGGAAAAAAAAGAAGAAGAAAAAAAAATGGAAAGAAAACGAAATTATGTTTAAAACATCAATTTGATTAAAATTGTAAAGAATGTCTTTACGGTTGAATATTCAATTTAACAAACTTTGCCGGTAGACAAAACGCTTTTCTACATAGCATTTCTGTACACACAAAATATACCCGACGAATAACTAGAAAAAAAATCCCGGAGCAGACAGTAACAAACTATTCGGCATGGTATAGTGGTTCAATATACGTATTGTAAAATTTTCATCATTTTCCCATAAATCTTGTTATACGGAAGACAACAGCTGACCGAAATGATGCAGTCTGCTATGACTGTATTTTCCACGAAAAAGAGAAAAATGAAAAATTCATTTTCCCTGTTCTCGTACATGAAGACGGGGGTATACGGGAATGGTTTTAAAGGTACTTTATGAGCATATAGCACTTGACACAACACTCCATATATAACAGTTGGTCCACGAATTGGGACAACAGAAATTAGTGTCGTTTAATTTAGGCACGGGCACCTTGTTGACACCACTGATTGTTTTCGTATGAGTAATGAGAATTAGACTCGTGGGGTGTGCACTTGGGTTTTGTTGTGTATACAAAAGAGACTTAAACTAGCGGTAAATATTTTCAGGTTTAATAGGTGTCCACTACAGATTATATACCCGTAACAGTAGGGAAGGCAGTGGAAGTTTTGACAAAATGCCGTCCGAAAATCGTGATTTTGATTACAAATTTGTAATTGTGCAATGCACAAACTCAGAAAATTGATTTTAGATTATTAGCTTTTTAGTTAGAGATGTGCTGGTCGAAGTTTTTCCAAAGACCCAAAGGGCCCGGGCTTTTTACTGGAAAGAAAACATTTGTCCCAAAATCGAGATTTGAAGCTTTGAAGCTTATTTTTCACAAGCAAACCGAAAAATCTGGCATGTCTATGACGAGTTATGAAGTCATCAATCTACCTTAGATATCAGAATTACTACATTTGCAGCATGACGATTTACTCAGATACAAAATCTCGTGTAACTATGTCGATTTTTGAAAGGAAAAGAAAATTCGGGTAGCCCACTTTTTTCACAAAACCCGAACCAGCCCGATTGATTTGAAGCAGGATAAAAGTCAGATCGTCCGAAAGTTTCGCACTACCCTATTTTCAGTTGTTTGAGCGTTGAACAAGTCATGTTTTTACTGGAAGAAACTATCTCTCACTCTTCAGTCTTCACCATATCTAATATCAATGTTATTTACATCGTCGATTGATGTTGATTGAAACTGATGACACATGTGTGTTGACTCTTGAAACCGTCCGTCACATCGCAGCCGAGACTTAGTTGTACGAATTCTTTGACCATATCGAGTGCACTGGATTGGAGATCAAGTTATGTCCACAGCATCAAAAATGGACATAAAATCATTATGAAATTTTCTTCCTCAAAATAATCTCGTGTCTGGTTTACCAAATCTGGCTAAAATATTGATAGAGTCAATTCAACATTCGCACTCTCTCGGTTCAATTTTCATTTTTTTTTTTATTATTTGTATGCAAAGCCAGGCAACGTTACAACGTATTACCCGTGTACACCATACACCTAAAATGTATTTATTTATATATTCAACATTTTACATGTTTATAATGTTTCCAGGTTAGATGGAATTTTGTGATATCAGCATTGAACATTATAACGATTGTGTTTTGCGGGATTCGGGATTCAATATTGCAACATTGAATTTATTAGATGCTTCCTAACAATATAAAATATTAGTGGAAAACTCAATGGGATTAGATCGTACAGAATTTTTATTTTTGTTATATTTCCATATACTTTCCAGAAGACATATATCTGGCTGTGTGTGTGTAAGTGTGTCTGGTGCTCGTTGCATAATAATATACTCCTCCTTTAACAAAGTAAATATTTATGGTGTCATACCCCACGGAGACCAACGATATTGTTATTAAGGGAATTCAAATATTGCATATGTGAGTGGAAAAAAAGAGCTGGTGTTGTAACAACAACAATATTCGAAAGGGAACAAAAAGGAAGAAAGGAATAAAAAAGTGAAGAGAAATAAAGAAAACGACGAATCCATAAGCCAGAGGGTGATTTTGGATTACAACTTTTTTCTTCTTCTTCTTCTTTTTTTTACGTAAATAACATTAATATGAAAAGCGAACGATATGTGGCCAATTCCACGACCTTGTACCGTGACTAACGAAATCGGGTCTTGGAATAGATCAGAATCGGTAGAGCAACCAGTAGGGTCCAGGTAGCTCAATCGGTAGAGCGTTGGACTCACAGTCTATGGTTCACGGGTTCGACTCCTCGCACGGACATTGCCCATTCGGTTTTTCCTAATCATGAGGATGATTAGTCTTGGCTGTTAAGCTTCATGCTCGTTGAGCTCTATCGACCGCAAGGTTTCAAAATATTAGAAATAATACAAAGTCATATCTCATGGATGGCCACTTTGACAATGACTAGCTCCATCTATCGGGAACAACAAGGATCAGTACATTCGAAATAAGCGGGATAATTTGAATATCACCAGCTGTACAATGGGCTCAACGGTGGCCTCCGTACGAATTTTTCTCTGGTAAGATGGCTGGACTTGATAAAAGAAAAACCTCATTTAAAAAAAAGGACAAAAAAGAGCAACCTTTATGGATCTTATCTGGTATACTGGTGATCCTCTGTCGAATGAATCAAACATGCTCTAAGAAAACATTGGTTTAAACTTTGTTAGTCACGGAACAAGGTCGTGGATCGCTACATATTGTACGTATAACACAATCATCCATACATTTTCAATTTAATTTGGAATCAATTCTTGTGTAGCTTTTATTTTTCCGATCTCATTCCGTTTCTAAAACAGGGACGACAGTGGAAAAAGAACTATTGTTTGGCATGGCAGGAGCAACAAAAAGAAACGGTGAAAAAAAAGTAATTAAACGAGCAGTATCATGTTGTTGTGTTTTTTGTGTATAATATTCAAATGAGGTGAGTGCTTCAGGTTATACATATAAACTGTGTGTCTAGTTGTTTTGCGTTGTCTCTTCTCATTTTTCCCCTTTATTTTTTATTCAAATTAGTCAAATATAAAATGAATATGGATGGGTTTCGGAATTTTCGCAAAATTCTTAGACGGAGGTAGAGTTATTACGTGAACGTTGCTCAATATCACTTCCATGAATTCGATGTCGAGTCGACCGGTATAGACACAGAAACAGAACGAAATTAAATTACGAAGTCGTCAATCTTTTTATTATTTTTTTAGCCCCGTACGAAGTACGACAGGATATTTGGTTTAATATGCCGTTTGTAACAATCGAGGTACAAGCCTGGGGGTAAGGGCAATGCATTCGAAAATGCCTACAGATGCCGCATCTAAAGTTTTAAACAAATCAAGAGTAAGGTTAACAAAGAGCGCCATGGGTTTGTTTGATATAAAGGCTCCTAAGTGTTTAGCATAGCTGTTTTCCACGCAGAGCTTCTGTGTTCGATGCTCGGTTAGTTCAGATTGAGGCTGTACTTCGTGCGGGCTATTTAGAATCGTACAATGCTTTTACAACAGGCCCATTGGAGGCCTAGGTGCCGAGACCTTAGGTCTCACCCACTAATCCTAATGCTTTGTCTTCTGCCAAGCATTTCAATCCAACAAGCTTGCTACATCTGGTGACAAACTACTAAAAAAGCATTTATCACTCCATCACTCGGTCGCAAAAATAACTATTTTCAGATGAAAATATGAAAATTAACTTTGTCGAGTAAGTTAAGCTCAGAGCGAAATAAAACTTTTAATCGTTCCATATTCCAGCAGACCGTCTACACATTAAATTCGTATAATCAATGAAATCGACGGAATTGAATTTACCAAAAAAACAAAAAGCAAAATTTAATTATATTTCGACTCAAATATTGAAAAACGGAGAAAAGAACCCGAAACGAACAATACAAAAACGTAAATTGAGAGATGTTGATTGGAAGATTTTAGTTGCCCGATTAGTTGAATTCAAGTTTTGCTTTTCTGTCTACAGTGTGGGTCAGTGATATGAGTTGGCTTTTGTTAGAATATTTGAGTGAGCGCTTTTTCAGTTCAGCCACTCATGCCCGCGTCACACAAAATGAGTGATGTACACACCACACCATATTCACTTTTCCATACGATTTGACAGATAAAATGTCAAACAAATATAAGAAATGTTGGCTGTATTGTTTGGGCGTTTGTGTACATACAAAGCTGCTCAAACGTACTTAGTTAATACTGGCTTGCTAATAGTTATCGCATATAAGCTGTCATGTTTGAACGAGTCAACCAGCTGAAAAGAAGCTGAAGCAAATTCATGTCTGTCTGAATTTTGCTGACGTCCCCTGTGTACGCCAACCCACACCGCTCTCGGTAATCTGAACTTTTCATTTTAAATAAAATTCACAGGTGTTCAGAATCCCCAAACAGCGGCCAAAACAACAACCACCACCACTCCAAACAAAACGAAATAATTAGATTTTCGATGTTCTCAAGTTTGAAATTTTAATTCTTTGACAAATTATTTCCACAGACATGTGATTTAATAAAACGATAGCTGAGGTAAATTTTGCTCAAACATTCTACAACTTTTTCGCAGCAACAAAATCGCTGCAGCACACCATCAGTGTATATAGACGTGGTACATACAATTCATGGAAAAAAACATGTTTACATTTCTAATTGATAAAGGACTTTTAATTCCAAGTGAAAATGTCTGTCTTTATTGTGCGCGCCCGTTGCCTGTAGAATAATACACCTGGAAATCTTACCGCCTTCCTTTCTATAATTAATCCAAAATCTACGACGTTTTTTAAGGGGGGCTGTTTTAAGTGGCCATGTTTTCGGATGGTTTAAAATGTTTTCAAGTCAACTTCAATAATTTTTCGTGGAAGAGGCAATAAGACGTTCAAGTGTACGAAACCACTTATTCGTTTTATATTAACGTGCTTCAATTATGGAACTATAGAATCGAGTCGTTTCAGTGGGTGTTTGATAAATTTATTGAAACGAGAACATTTTCTCCTTTGCGAGTTTTGTGTCACTGAAGAAAGAAAACGGCGATATTTTACGTAAACATTTTTGCTGCCATATCTAGAAAATAGATCAATGCCTTCATCAATCTATATGTTCCATTGAGAGTAGTAAAAACCCATATCGAGGGGCTCTCACTCGGCTGCCAGACCTTATTTCATCTAAAAAATTTGTTTCTAATTCTGAATTCTAAACTTGAGAAACTCCATTTTTGTTCGTGAGAACAGTCCATCACAAATTTTTCGAGTTAAGATCGTGGAGTCAGTCCCGCAACCAGAAACTTATTTTGAAACTTCCAGGGTGGGCTCAACGCCAGAAAAAATATTTTTGTATGGAGAAATTTAATGAAAACCGGTTTTTTCGATATCTCTGGGTGAACTCACTTTTAGTGCAAACATCTTATTTTTTAGTGATCAACGCATCATTTTTTGTGATCTACTGTTTTCATAAATTCCCCACCAAAATACCAAAATGGTAACAATAATTGTTCTTTGAACGTTAGCATTGGCTAATTTTCGTTCTTGAACGAGACTAGAAGATGGGCGCTACCTATATCTCGGTCTTGATCATCTTAAATAATCGGCCTACGCCTTACGCCATCGGTGCTTTGTTATTTTTTATCGATAGCGTGCTCATCGGTCATTTATGTTTATCTGTAGTATTGAATTTATTTATCGGGTCGAATATCCCCTCTTTTACATTAGCTAGAATAACACTATCTTAATGTGCACGTACAGGCCAGAAGTCTAAGAATGTTTAATTTCAAAAAATGGTTTTCCTTCCATGATATTATTTCATTTGTATTACGACGAATGCAAACCTTTCATTTAAGAATTACAGACGAACCCTTTTCTAGTAACTAGTAACAAACATAATTCAAATGGGAAAGACTTACACTGATAAAAAAAATTTGCGTCCAACATGTATAACTGGTTGCAAAGTAGTCTGCTTTCTGGCTGCTACGTGCGTGACATTTACACTTTGACACGAATATATAGCCACGAGCAGTACGTTTAATTGCACATATCACACGTGACTATGATACGTGTCCGAAGTAAAGACATGAAAAAAGAGTTCCTAGCCGAGGGGCCAATATTCATAGAAAATTTTCAAATTCATCGGAGATCCTTTAGAAAATCCTGGTAGGAAGGTAGCTCAATCGGTAGAGCGTTGGACATATAGCCTGTGGTTCTCGGGTTCAACTCCCGGTATAGACATTAGCCGTACGGTTTTTCTTAATCAAGAGGATGATTAGTCATGCTATAAGCATCTGATCTTTGAGCTCTCTTGGCCGTCAGAAAAAATCTGAAAAATTTGAATTCGACAAAAATGACAGAAGTAGAAGAAGAAATGAAAACATGCAGTAACTCCATCTATCGGTAATGATAGAAACTGAGCTATAACAGCTTTCAAGTCAAAATGACTCCCCAATGTAAGTTAAACTTACATTGACGATGGTTTTGATTCCAACTTAGTCGGTACAGTTATTAGTACAACGAGCCTAATAGAGACCTCCGTGTGCGCGTTCTAACAACAATTAGAACACTAGATATCACTGTAAAATCGTTAAAAAATACTCTGAAAACCATTAGAAAACGATCAGGAAATTCTCAAAAATCCTTCCGAACGAAAATCCTTTGTCAACGAAATCTACAACTATCTGCCCCTCGTTTCTAACTTTCTTCCAGTGTAAATCTAAAACATATTTCAAAAAGAAAATTTTTATAGCACGCAAATACCCGCGTGTCCATGAATATACTGTACAAACAAGCATAATATCACAGAGCGTTAAGTTCTTTTCAATCGTACGCTAAGCGATTCATTTTCCGTTTGCTATTACATTTGCATTAAATGGAATTACATTCATCAGTATGGTAATATAGGTTGAATGAACGTATATGGAATACACTCCGGCTATATGACGAACATAAACATTTTTTATAGTAAAGAAAAGTGGAATTGTTCCGACACTCTGTTTTATTGCCAGATCCTTCCGGTAATGGTCGTGGTTGCGAAAAGGAATAACACAAAAAGTCACAGGTGCGAACAAAATAACTTTGTAATATTTATACACCAATAATAGCTCAAACGTGTGTTATCCAAATAAACAAAAGACGGAATGAATGAATGAATGGAAAAGAAATGGGAAAAGAAAATAAACAAATTGGTAATGATTTAAAGTATTGTTTCCTACCACACCACATCGAACTTAAAGCATTTTCCAAATTCCCATTTCGAGAGATTGATAACCCAGGGTGTGTGGTGTGTGTGGCATTATATGGCCTAACATATACACAATATCCTTAACACCTTCCCGATTGTAATACATAAATGTATACAAATAAACGATCGGTCTCCCATAAAGCATACGAAATCGTCTTGTATATTTCCCAGGTATTTATGTGTTTATTGTTTGAACAATTGGCCGTACAACAAATGCGTTTTATCCCACAAATAAATCTTGTGTTGTCAACAGATAGTTCGTGTCTATGTTTTGGGCTCAAAATAAAGCTATATAATCCAAATTAATGTTTTCTGTATGTGCCACGCTGCCATGTTCCATATAATATGTTCAAACTTAACATTTTCGGGATGTTATACGGGAGGCAAGATGGAACCATTATATTGCAGTATCGAAATACGGGGCAGCACCCAATTCCAACCCATCTCACCAACTTAAAGGCCATTAATATTTATGTACTTAATGCCAAAACATACATATGTTATGTCTACGTATACCATGTCTAGGCATTAAATAGTTAACCTACTATATCTGTCATATTACGGTAACTGGATTCAATTATATATCGGTCTATGGTTTGTGGTTCAAATCGACAACAAATCGATTTAGAGGCTGAGGTGAAATTATCAAAAGTGGAAGTTAAATACAATCCGATCCCGCTGGGAAATGATGTATGGACAGGAATCATTTTCGCTAGGACAGAACAAACAAAACAAAAAACACTGGGAGCACAAAAGTCATTTCTCCAGTCAAATGATTTCATATTTTGCCATTGCCACAGTTATTCATATATGGGACATTCCACACCAAGTGTCACATTTTTAAATAACTCAGGCAAATGGAAACCTATTTCAATCAACTGTTTTCTCCCCTGAAAGCTGTTGTCAATACGCGCATTATGAATCCCATGGGACTCAATTACGCTTCAAACTCGTGTAGATATGGGGCCGTCCATAAAGGACGTCTGCGATTTCTGTGGAATTTCTGACCCCTTCTCCCCCCTTTGTCCTTTATCTTTATTAAATCTATTTACGTTACATTGGGCTCAAAATACGCGTATTTTCGACAGCTTTCAGGGAAAAAAAGTTTGCCGAAAAAGAGTGTCACTTGCTGGAGTTATTTCAAAAGTAACAAAAATGTAACGCAACCAGCCTTCTCCTCCTAAACCATTGCGGCAACTTCAAAAATCACTCTGTCAAACAGTCCATCAGTAGTTCGACTTTGATTGCTCTAAAATTTTAGACAGAATCATATCTAGCATGTTGGGGATTAGGAAAACTGGGTCGAAGGAGTTTTTCATCCGAAATTACGGTTGGTTGCGTTACAGTTCTGTGATATTTTGAAGTAACTCAGGCAAATGACAATCTCTTCCCTGAAAGCTGTCGACAATACGCGTATTTTGAGCCCCACGGGACTTAAATACGTTCAAAACTAGCGAAATTATGTTGAAAATATTATTTTTTCACAATTTTTCCGTGAACCGAAGTTTGACCATATCTCCCTTTTACGGTGCGCCATATTGTCAACAGCTTTCAGAGAAAAAAAAGTTTGTCGAAGAAGATTTTCACTTGCTGGAATTATTTCAAAATGTCACAAAAATGTAACGCAACCAATCGCATTTTTTTTATGGAAAAAAGGTTTTCTGCAACAAGATGTGGTTATCACATCTAGTGACAAAAAGTACCACTTTTCGCAACTTGTTGCTTAAATTACTATTGAATCCAGTTTTTCGACTCACTATCATGCTAGATATGATTTTGCATCTAAGTTTAGTGTAATATACTAGTCGAACTACCATTGGGTTTAATTTTAAAGTGATTTTTACAGCTGTAACAGGTGGCAAAAAATGCTAGAAATGTATTGCAACCAACACCGGAATGTCCCATATATGGAGAAAATGATGCAAAATAATGGCAGAGGTGTTTTTCGCTGGTATCATACATGGGAAGAGTCTATGGATGTCGTGTAATTCAGATTTTCACTTAATAATTGCACAAATTTGTAGCAGATTATGGTAAATTTGCGAAATTTTGTTATAAACTATGAAACATTATCCGATTAAAGTTCATGTCGGCTCTGGCTCGATTCTGGTTCAACGATTATGTATACCATTTCGCCGAAATATAATTTGAATTGAAATGGTAATCAGTTTAAATTTAGAGTTTTCGGGAGTTTGGTTTTAGGATGCGATAAAATCATGAATTTTAAATGAAATTACATGTGATAGAATATGAACGTATACAAATATGAACGTGGATAAGCGGGTATCACTACATCCCACACACACGAGTGTATGTGTGTGTGTGTATAAATACTGTCTATTTACATGCATTTTAAAATCGAACAAGTTGAAATGGTCAATATTTGCTGCTAACACTCATTAGCAGTAAATAGTCCGACACGGGCTGTAAATACCTCATCATTTAGCTTCACCGAACTCTTTTTTTTTGGTTAAATGAAATATTTTCGATTTCCGCAAATAGACAATGACCAGTCGTTAAACAACAAAATTACACAATAAATCATTTGAATTTCAAAATAGTTTCAGACTTTGCGGCAATCGAAAACAATTTAATGCATTGCGAAGTTGTGGCCATTAGTAGTAGGAGTGGTCATTAGCTACCTTAATCGACTATTTCAATGTATAATGACATCTATGTACAGCACAACAATATTTATTTTTGATGTGTTCTTATCATTTGATGATATAGATTCCATACGAGTCGATCGATTCCAATAAAAATCAATTTTCGGAAAAGGAATATTCAACTTTATATTTTGGCCATTCATGTGACACAGAGCTATAGACAAAGCATTGACAAAGCACAAAAAATAGTAACACAATTGAAGTAACAGATTTAATAGAAACACTTGCAGTTCAGCGTAATTGAATTCATACGGAACTAAGGCTCGGAATCGGTTGGTCGTGGTCCTGACTTGATCTGAACCTGAAATTTTTCTCACCTGATCGATATATTCAGGTTCCAGTTGAATTCAGGTCAAGTTAAAATTAATTAAATCAGGTTCAGGTCAAAACAGATCTCAGATAATTCAGGTAAAATCTGACCTGTTGCGAGCTTTATACGGGACTAACTCCCAATTTGCTCCCACTAGCAAATCAAATAAGATAGCAGAACTTCAATGATGAACGATTGGCCTTGTCATTAAAAAAATTTCACATCTCCACCTGTAAGGTACTGGTTACTGGTCCGGGATAGTATCGGGATAATAACTGAAGTAACTGAAACTTCAACGTTTCTAAATCTGTGTGTAACTAGTACATTAGTTCAAAGAACAATAATCAACTAGTCTCTCTATTGGGATCGATGCAATTATTGATGCCAGCAATGCAATGACTTCATCACCGTAATCCATTTCCCGTAATCGAGAATCAATCCACAAAATTTACTAGTCTCTCAACATAGTCCAAAGATGATATTCATATGACGATATTCCAATAAAACTCTGAAATGTCGAAGATTTTTAAGAAATTATTTGTAGACCGCAATCACCGATACCTTAATTTTCATAAGACATACGAGCAATATTAGTCAATTATTTGAAAGGTAAGGGAAATTCTCAACGTAGGTTACTTCATTGAACGCTATCTTCATTATTCTATTATAAACTACGTCGTTATACACACTCAAAAGGAATTTTCAAAATTAAATACTTTTTCATCAACCGAAAATAAAAAAGAAATTGCTGAAAATTTTCAATCTAACAAGCGTGTTGCTATAATATAATGGCATTATTGTCATTGGTTTCATCCGTTCTTTGAACACAAAAAAAAGCGAAAAAGAAAGATCCTATTTGATGTTTCAAAAAGCCCATCGTCTGGACTTTGATGATGAAT
>JANTFA010041229.1:0-15391 GCA_026413405.1 Phytosciara flavipes | reverse complement strand
TGTTTTACAACCTTGATTTGAAGTGAAAATTTCATTAAAATGAAAGATAAAAACATGATCAAACTCAGGTGATCCGGTCAGATCCGATTATTTCATGATCATTCGATTATGATCAGGTTCACAAGCAGTCTCAGCTTAATCTTCTCAGATCAGCTTAATTTAGGTTGAAGGAACTCTAGTAGCTCGTAGAGCTGTGTTATTCTGAACTAAAAATTTTACATAATGAAAATAAAAAAAAAATCGGCTAACTCTTTATAAAAGCAGAGTGTCGATAATTTCCGTTTTAATAAAATTCATTTCGGCTTTGCTAGTAATTTGGATATTTCATAGCTAGCAGAACACATAACCTAAATACCGGTAACTGTTTCTTGGGAACGGTGACTGCCATAAGAACCATTCCAACGAAAAAAAAGCGACATAATCATCTTCCAGAGCCCAGAGTTATCACTGCCTGCCTGAAATTTATGATTTCTGGATATCAATAAATATGCCAGAGATTTGGGTTACATTGTCAATTATATAAATTTACGAATTATTCCGGACCGTTCTTTACTAGCACCAGAGCCGTATCTAGCCGATGGTTTCAGGGTGGGCGGAAAACAGGAAAAAATGTTTCTGTATGGCAAAATTAAAGTAAAAACGGTTTTTCCTGACTAGCACTCTGATTAATATGAAGAGAAACTGACATGACAGTTAACTGCGGTACTTTATTATACTTTAGCTACTAATGAACCAAATGAAGGAAGTGGTACCTCTTGCATGAAGTTTACCAATCCGAATCGAAGCCGAGGTCAGTAAACACATGAGAGAAATACCATTTCTTTCATTTAGTTCATTGTTAATTGAGATATTTGACTCAAAAACGGAAGGTAAAGCTTCCTTACCGTGAGGGTGCCTCACGTTGATGAAAATGATCCGCATTCTGAGTCTCATTTATCCAATGCAGCAAGTATACTTTAAGAATAAAAGTAGCTAAAAATCAAACGGACAACATCAATTTTAACTCGATTTAAATTTTTATTTATAGCTTGGAAAAGCGGTTACATCATGGACTCTTCTACTTTTCGCCTTGATTGCACAATTCCATTCAGGTAATTAATTGATTTTGATTTTCATCTCGTTACTCATTTCTTAATAATTTTCAAAATGACCTTTTTTGACGATTTTTTTTGTGTGTGCATGAAATGCGACATTACTCGCGGTTGTAAATGAGTGTTAATAATGACCAAAATAATTACTTTCCACGACAACATTTAGTTTTTCATTTTACCAATTTTCCATCATCGAATGTTAATTTTTAGCGTTACGTTTAACGATGTTTTAGTGCTTGCTCTGTGTGAAACGTTTTTTCAAAATCATTTCGACATTTTCCATTAGAATTATTCATTTTAGCCTGTAATAATTCAATCATTTTGTAAGACCAAAAAACAAACCAAACGAATTCTGTAATTTACACAGGCAAAACAGAAGGTCGCGTTGTATGTTACTATACCAATTGGAGTGTATACAGACCAGGAACGGCTAAATTCAATCCACAAAACATAAATCCATACCTCTGTACGCATTTGATTTATGCATTTGGTGGCTTTACCAAAGACAATGCATTGAAGACATTCGACAAATACCAAGACATCGAACAGGGTGGCTATGCCAAATTCAATGGCTTGAAAACGTTTAACAAAGAGCTGAAAACTATATTGGCCATCGGTGGTTGGAATGAGGGTTCCAGCAGATTTTCTTCGTTGGTGGCTAGTCCGCAACGGCGTCAAGAATTTGTTAAGAATATTATCAAATTTTTGCGTCAGAATCACTTCGACGGTCTCGATTTAGATTGGGAATATCCATCGTTTAGAGGTTAGTGTTGGTCGACATACACGAGTCATTGTTTGCTTATCTAAGTCTGAACGATCACGCGAAAATTTTCAGGTGGTAAGCCGAGAGATCGCGAAAACTATGCACAATTCGTGCAAGAGCTGCGCGAGGAATTCGAATTGGAATCGTCGAAAACCGGTAGACCAAGGTATGATTACACCCATCCGTCATTCGAGTAAAATTCGACGTCTAATTTGTGACATCATTTAGATTGCTCTTGACAATGGCTGTACCAGCTGGAATTGAATACATTAAGAAAGGCTACGATATAAAGAAACTGAACAAATATTTGGATTGGTTCAACTTGTTGAGTTACGATTATCACAGTGCTTTCGAACCATCAGTCAACCATCACGCTCCACTATATTCTTTAGAAGAGGAGTCTGAGTACAATTACGATTCCGATTTGAATATCGTAAGGATCATTTAGTCATTCCATAGCACTTTAGCGTTCCAAGCACACTAAAATAGAAAAACAAATTCGGAGTCTGATGAAATCATAAAAGGTCTGGGGCTACAAACAAGCGAATCGTTTTCTTGTTGTGTGTTAGAACACCCACAAACAAAATTTGAGTCTTTTGACATTTAAATATTGGTGCTTGGAACACCAAAGTGCTACGGTCACGGTTAATATGCGACAATATTCAACGTCCTTTCGTTGTAGGATTACAGCATCAAATACTATTTAAATGAAGGCGCTGATAGGGACAAGCTCGTGTTAGGAATTCCGACGTATGGACGATCTTATACACTTCTCAACGAAGAAGTTACTGATATTGGTGCCCCAACAGACGGTCCTGGCGCTCAGGGCGATGCGACCAGGGAGAAGGGCTATTTGTCGTACTATGAAGTAAAGTTTTGTCAATTCTAAAATTCTGTAAAATGTTTGACATCATTTCCCATTGCTAGATCTGTCAAAATATCATGGAAGATCCTGATTGGACTGTTGTTCAACCGGATCCAAATAAATTGGGCCCATATGCCTTCAAAGACAATCAATGGGTCGGATACGATGACGAAAATATAGCGAGAAAGAAGGGAGAGTATGTTGTAGCCAATGGTCTCGGTGGTATTATGTTCTGGTCAATTGACAATGATGACTTCCGTGGTCTCTGTCACAATCGGCCATATCCTATAATCGAGGCTGCCAAAGAGGCTATGCTTAATGGCTTAGGGTATGAGAAATTTGTAGCAAAACTGTTTTTAATCGCGACTGAAATATTGAACTTCTAACAGATTGGGCGTCAATGAAGTAGTGGGTCCATCTAACAGAAAGAAACCGAATCGGCAACGCAGTCGAAATACTAACAAAATCCAAATACAAACCAAAGACGACGAACAATCTTATTCTTCGAACAGTCAGACTACCCAAAGATCGCAAACAAATAGACGCAGACCATCGACTACCACTGAAAGGTATACTGAAAGCAAACGACCCGTATCGCGAACCACAACACCTGAACCACCGACTACACCAGATCCCGGAGCAGGTAAGGAACTTTGAGGTGTTTGTGTGTGGCAATATGATTGACGAAGAATTATCCTTTTGGCAGATTTCAAATGCGAAGACGAAGGTTTTTATCCACATCCCAGAGATTGTAAAAAATATTTCTGGTGTCTGGACAGTGGGCCATCCAATCTGGGAATTGTGGCGCATCAGTTTACTTGCCCGTCTGGTTTAGTTTTCAATCAAATTACAGATTCGTGCGATTACACGCGAAATGTTCAATGTACAATCAAAGCACCTGCAGCAACAACGACAACAACTAAGTGAGTAGAATCTCTTGACTCGTTAACTGAATTATTGTTTGCAATTCTCTTGTGCACCTGTTAACAGACCAACGACAACCGAACCGATAACCACTTCTTCGAAACCTTATGTTGCACCTAGTCGTAATACATTTTTGAAACGACCAACGACTACTGTCGACACTAGATTGATCGATGTGAGTGATTTTGTTTAGTAGATTTTGTTAGACTCACATCTGACTTGCATGATGCCCTATCTCTGACATATAGGAAGAAGAATACATTGACGAAGAGGAAGACGAGCACAAGCAGTTAACTGGTGAAGAGGAGGAAGATCCAAAAGTGCTCAAAGAATTGATCGACATAATTAAAAAACTCGGTGGATTGGAACAGCTCGAGAAACAATTGAAGCAACAAGAAGACGGTTCAATGATTCTGAAAGGCGCCGCAAAAACCGAACAGTCACCAACTGCTCCGACGTTGATCAGTAAAACCCTGTACGAGAAAGTTTTGAACAGCGCCACCGGACGGAATTTCCTCCCCAACAGTCGGTACACAAGCACATCAACATTCGGCCGTAACAATTCCGAATCGGCGACGGGTGGTAAAACGTCGAACAAGTATTCCTCAGTGATAAGGAACAGCCGACCCGGTCCACAGAGCAGTGGAGCTGAACAACAGGATGATGTTGGTACAATTCAGGAACGTCCTAAATATGTTACCATCAATAGACAGTCACAATCTTCGAACAATAAACGTGTTGAAGAGCAGATCGATGATGAGGAAGCGGATGAGAAAGACACATCGTTAGGTTACACTACGTCACAGCCGCAGTATGTGAATATTCAGCGGACGCGACTTTCGACCACACAAAGTTCTTTCGAAGACAATAGTGACGATGATGTTGAATCTTCAACGAAGCGACAGTACGAGACACTGAATCGGGGAAAACCGTTTGCGGTACAAAATGTTGATGAAGAAAGTGTCACGATCACAACGAATCGGTGAGTAAACGAAGAACAGCTCTGATCATTTATGGTTTAAAAATCACTTTCTGTCATACTAAGTTGTGAAGTTTTCGAATTTGACTACCTTTGTGGTTGAAGTATCGTAAAATATTTCTGATTCGAGTACCACCCACAAAGTCTTTTGGTTTCTTTTCTTATAATTTAACGGCAAAATCTGTTACTTTCTTTAGCTACAAAACCATTCAACGCACTCGACCATCCGAAGCGACAGAAGTACCAGATGTCAGGGAGACGCCAGTGTTTATAAATCAAGGACAACAATTAATGGTATCTGAAAATGATCCAGTATTAACAAACACTCCAGAAACAACGACACGTACCTATGCTAACTTTGCGCGTAGAACAACTGAAATTGTTACAGAAGCAAACGAACAGGATGCTTCACCAAAAGCTTCCACAAAGAGAACGTACAATGACTTTACTGACTCGACCACACGACCCGAACAACCGACGGAAGTGCCTGAATTTACTACCGAGACCACTGACATAGACTATACTGTTGACAGTAATCAGAATGAGGTAACTACTCGTACGAATGACATTGATACATACAGTCCAACATTAATCAATAACAGTCCGAATACACCCACAAACCGTCCAACTAGTAGCATAGAAAATTCTAACGATAAGACTGATCAAAACAAAAAAGTCACAACAAATACAATCACAACAGTAGGGAGTTTCAGTAAAGAAACGCAAGAATCAATTGATTCGCAAACCGTAACTCCAGAATTCCATGGTATCGTTTCGAGTCCTCGTCCATTCGAGTACTCGAAACGAACTAGACGTCCAGCAGTGCGATTCACCAGTTCGACTGTACCAACTTCTTCCTCTACCGAATCTTCCGTTAGCCCAGTGTCAAATAAGGTGAGTTCATTTGATTACGTCGCATCCAATCCACGTAGAACTATAGCTAATTTATTGTTGCAACGGCGTGAAAATGTTGAACAGGTGAGTGGTTTCACGACTGTCAGTGATTCGAATGGTTCGCAAGAGATAAGTGTAGATACAACACGCTATATTGACTCTACTACTTCTGCTTCACCTAACTCCTATCCATCTTCCATTGCTACTAAATTTGATGAAGATTCCCATGAAACTCTTGTAAATTCACTTAATCGACCGAATCGCTTTAGAACCAGAACGAGTGTTCGCGATGAATCCGTCACTCGTGCGACTATTCCTCGCAGACAGTTCACTAGTACGCAGTCGCCTATCATCGACGAAGTCACCCAACCGCGTCGGGTAATTCCGCGTCGTAAATTGCGTCCAATCGATGACGAAATCGATTCGGAAGGACCAAAACAAACGACCAAAAGTATCGTCCGACCACTTCGGCCAGCAATTGAAACAGATTTAAGCTCGTTGACAGCTGGTGATTTCAATAAATACTCCTTCGTACCAAGGAATTCAGTTCGCAGAATTTGGCCTACACGTACAACAACAACATCCACTCCAGTCGAATATTCAAACGTCGAGTCAGATGCTAATGAAAATGGCGGTGGTGATGATAATAATGCTGTGCGTTCTCCCGTTCGAAGACGCCCGTTACGCCCTAGTACAGAGGCTAGTCGTATCTCAGAAAACGAGGATAAGAGAACCTACAAAGTCTCACTGCAGCGACCACTAGGTCGAAGAAGACCGTCGAACTTAGATCAATCGAATCTGGAAGTTTTAGCACAAACAGCTCAAACTGAAGACTACACCAATTCGGACTCAGACTCTGCCTCCAATTCACAACATTTCACAATCAGTCAAGATGATTTCACCAACTCAAATGCGGTGACTACGGATCCACCACTAAAACTAACATTGGAGCGAAAATTAAGCTTTGGCTCAACAAACAATCGATTTGATGCAAACGGAAAAAGCCGAGTGAATTTCAACCGATACGTTTCGGACTCTCCAATAATTTTCTTGAATTCGCGTAGCACAACCACCTCACCTTCGAATCGGTTACACACAGAAGACGCCGAACAGGTCAGTATTCGAACTGATTCGAGCACATTGCTCAATCCTCTCATCTATTCGACTGTCATTGATAACACAAACTTGATAGACATTTCTACAACATCAATCGATAGTGCACAGACCACTACTGCTCGATCGAATTTACGACGTCCAAGTTATCGTGGTCGGGTTCCTTCCACAAATCTGAATGAAGCCAGCATCGAAACAAAAACAGATGAAGTTAGCGCTCCTAAGAGAACATTAAAATTGAAACTGGACTATGGTAAACCTAGCGAACCGAATAATCGTAAATCGATAGAAGGGGTAGTTCGTACTGAATCACTGAATGCAACGAAACTTGAACGTAAGCCATTTTTCCGAACAATATCGAAAAGCACATACTCGGAATTAGATGAAATAACAGAGGTTTCGTCGGTAGATAGTTCCGTACTGAGTCATCAAGAAGGTGATTTCGAATTGCGTGCGCAAGACAATGGCGATGCGACCACAACTATAGTACCAAAATCGGAAGACGACGATCTGGCCAATGAATTACTGAATGAAATCAACACAAATCAGTTGTATCAAAATACTCCAGTCGCTTTGCTCAACCCATTGATTGCACTGAATTTGATTGACACAACATTGTCACCAGAGTCTACTGATGCCTATTTTGATAGCACTGAAGGAAGCTACACCTATCGTACTGAGTCGCAAGGTGATGATGATATTAACGACATTACTGCGGAACCGTCCACAGAGTCAATACTGGTAGAAGGAAACTCAGCAAAAAATTCGGAAAGAGTAAAAGTATTCAGAGGAAAAGTTAAATCTGAAGCAGATGAAGATATCAAGACGCCGTTTAGTCAACGTCCGAATTACCGTAGTCGTACATCTTCAACCGCTGAGACTGGAAGCAGTACTGAAATCAATGACACTAATGGAAGTGTAACGGAATCAACAGAAGTTAGGTCGACACCGAGTCGACGTCCGACTTTTCGCAGTCGTGCATCTTCAACCACTGAAAGCAGTGCTGAAATCAATGACATTAACGGGAGTGTAACGGAATCAACAGAAGTTAGGTCGACACCGAGTCGACGTCCGACTTTCCGCAGTCGTGCATCTTCAACCACTGAAAGCAGTGCTGAAATCAATGACATTAACGGAAGTGTAACGGAATCAACAGAAGTCAGGTCGACACCGAGTCGACGTCCGACTTTCCGCAGTCGTGCATCTTCAACAACTGAAAGCAATGCTGAATTTGATGACACTGACGAAGTCGTAACGGAAATAGCAGAAGTTAGGCCGACTCCACGACGAAACAACCGGCGACCGTATCAAAGTAGAACTGAAGTCAATTCCGAACAGGAAATCACCAGCAGACGAACAAATCGTCGACCCTTACATAGAAATAGAACGGCCACGGAAACAACTTCGGATGGTGGAAATGAGTCAAATAGCGATGACGCTCAATTAATCAGACATGTGATTCGAAGACCAGTGTTTGGTGGTCGAACAAACAGTGGCGACGAGGAAGATTCAATTGGAAACAGGGTGCAAGCTAGGCGTAGACGACCCATAAAAGAAAATGAGGATGAGACGTCAACACCCATTCGCAGTAGAGTACGTAGACCCTATCTGCGACCAGTAGATGGATCCGACGATGATGAAGAAAGGCAAGTCAATTTGAGAGGGAGAGTGCGCAGACCTATTGCTCGACCATTTTTAACGGACTCTGATGTCAGCGAAGAAAGTACAGAACCACCAGTCACCGAGAAAACAAGAACTGATTCTGAGAGCATTTTCATAATAAGAAATTCTGGTCGAAAGGCCATTTCGCAGATTTATGATGAAATCGCTGCGACCGATGAAAATGTTGATACAGCCACAGACGTACCGATTGACGTGAATGTACAAAATAGTGCTAGAGTTCCGTCTAATATTGAAATCGAGAATAGAATTCGTTCACAAAGTGAAGAGACTTCGAATGGGGTGGTGCACAGGCGTAGAAAAATTATTCGACGGCTACGACCGTCTTCCACCACGGAACAGTCGCTAAATGAAAGTGTACCCAGTGAGTCTTCTAGTGTTGCACCAAAACGAAAAGTTATCCGGAAACTGGTTCGAAGGCCACCCACTACTTCCGAAACACCATATCATGAGGCGAACGGTAACATTGAATTGCTTCCTGTTCGTGGAACATTTGGACCGCACGACGCAGAAAAACTGAATTCGTCGGAAGAGGAGAAATACCAAGTTTCCAGCCGTCGAGGTAAATCGAAACTTTTCCCAGATGTCGGTGACGATCTTGAAAACTACTACGACAATGATGTTTACTCAAACGACGACAAAAATAAAGGCACGGAAGTGGATGACGACGAATATGAAGTGATAGATGAAGATGATGACAATCAAACGAACAGCAAACAAAGTTCATCCACAACTGCAAAGTCAATTTTGAATTCGCGATTATTCGCTAGTCGACCACCATTCAGTAGACCAACTCGGCCGTCAGCCGATCATGTTGCTACTGTTGATTCATTGACGCCAAGTCCAAAATCGTATGTTCGAAAATATAGCAGCAAATTTGCATCGCTCAATCAACCGTCAGTCGAAGAAAATAGCGAAGAACTCGAGATCATTGGAACAGTTAAGCCTTTCGTCGTTCACGAAAATCTCAATCGTTACCGCAGCAATTCGTTCAAGAAGGTCGAAGAAGAAATTAACACCGATGATGAAGAAATTAATGATGATGACGAAGATGAGCCAAGTAAAAATGTAAAATTGAGTTATGTCCCACGGCGCCCATCGAACCGACCCTTCTCCAGCCAAGGTATACGAGAAGACTACGAAGACGATCAAGAGGGCGGAGATGTGAAACTATCTAAACCAGCACCAGGGCGAAAACAGAATCGACCTTTTGGACAATCCGACCCTGAATATGTTGACGAAAAACCATTAGCACGACCTTCCCCGTTCAATCGACCAAAGTATTTTACATCGCCAAAGAAAGAGGAGAACGATGTTCTACCTGAGCCTGAAACCGAAACAGATGACAAATTACCGTACAGACCGAAGCCTCCTCGAGTCAGACCGTCACCGCCAACAACAGGAACAACCAAGTCGAGTCGGAAGCAGAACAATCCGTACACGAACAAGAAATTCTCCAGCACAAGTAGTGAAACCAGCTCATTGAATCCACTGCTAGACGATCTTGATCGCAATGCTTTGAACTCTCGAAATAAAAAAATATTCGAAAAGAGTAGTAAGAAACACTTGACTCTCAATCCCAGCACACAACATCAACATGAATCAATTGATCAAACAAACACCTCAAACACTTCACTAGCAAACAGTGAAAATTCCGAGTACAACACTGAAGATTACACACATACAATGAGTACGAACGATGGTGAAGAGTACAGTACACTAGCGGAAATTCAATTTGATGACACAACACAAGATAATTTGTTGAACACAATAAATTTTAATGAATTACAGGAAGCAACCACCGAAGATCAATCGGTTGTGTTCAAAATTGGACGACCGACCACGACCCCAAAGCCGACAACGTTACATCACGTATTCGCAATAGACTATGATGAGAAAACGGAAATGATGCAATTGCCGTTGGATGTAGCGGGAGAGAAAACTTCTGAGATTATTAGTCAAAAGCACGAAAAAATTGCTGAGGTCAGTCGTGTAGTGGAAATCTACTCACACCAGGAAAGTCATAGCAATAATGGTGATAATAAGTCCACTCAATCCAACTTGGTGATTGAGAAACTGCCTACCGTCAATAAGTTGGGCGAAATCAGTCGAGTCATATCGATCAAACTAGTCGAACAGAACAAAGACAACAGTTCGTTGAATGAAATAACGAAACCAACAACGACATCGCAGTTCGACGAATCGAAAAGACACGCCAAATCGATACAAAAACTCATTTCACCGGAAACGATATTTAGCGTTGAAACGTCAACCATTCCATTGGAAGCTCTCTTCCAAAACGAACGGACCAGCAAAGTATTACAAAGTGCTTCCGATGCCATATCTCAACCGGCTGCGGTCAATACAATAACGGCCATCGATGCCGATAAAAATCCAATCAATGAGGTATTCACAACAGACGCATCGCCCACAAAGCATATAATTCAAATTGAATCAGAGGAAAGACCATTGGTCATATCGCTAGCCAATTTAGATAAAGTTGTGCTGAGCAAATTGTCAAACAAAACTTTTTCGCCGTCGCCGGCAGGTAATGAAAATGATGGCGTCCATGCAACTGGGAAGGTAAGCACAAATGTTGATGCACCACAAGTAGTCGTTGCTAGCAATGAACCGAGTAAAACAGTCAGCACAGTAGTGGATTCACTAGATCCGATTGTAAATACACAAACCAGTTACAGCGAGATCAGTCGCGTTGTTAAAAAGAGTCCCAAGGTCACGGAGCATGGCGTGATTCGGCCGAGTGTTGTCGGCCTAGAACAAACTGATGCACAACCTTCCAAGAAGGTTAGTGGTTTATAAAACAAGAAAATTTATTTTCTCTTTTCAAAAACAAAACAAAACAAAAAACTTTTCTCTTTTCCTCTGTTCGAATGGCCTTGAAGATCATTCCCGTCTTGGTCTTTCGTTTTAACTTTTACTTTTACTCGTCGATGGGCATTAGCTTGAAATAATTTAGATATTTATGTACGTATGTAGATGTCTATAGATCTGTTTAGGGTTTAAATTATAGTTTAGGTTCATGATGGTGATGTGTAGCATTCACTAAACAGTCTACCATTGAAATATGGACACGTTTATCTTTGTAATAAATCGCGTTACCAATTACAATCCAATTGTTAGTCTCTTTTTTTAGTTATTTATATTGTTTGTTGCGTCTTCTTTGTTTTAATATTTTAGTCATTAGAAATATAAATCCCTACGAGTATGAACTTGCCATTTAATATTTTAACTTTTAAGATTCCTGTTTATAGTCCTCTTCTACTTGGTACGCCATTCATAAATGGCATCCAATGCTTTTTATAAATATTTGACGCACCCCCTTCCCCCTTCGTCATATGTTTTCCTACATCTATAGCAAGCCGTGTCACGTTTTGCTGACCTCTCCTTCCCTCTATTATAAAATGTCGTTTATGACTGACTTCTACCTATAGCATGACGTGTCTTGTTTTTCTGACCTCCCTCTTCCCCTATTATAGAACGTCATTTTAGAATGGCTCATACCTAAAGCATGGCGTGCCATGTTTTCCTGACCTAACCCTAGTATATGTTTGTTCCAAATAACTGTAAAACTTTGACAGCTTGAATAATGTCAAACGTCAACCATAGACAACCCAACCTACTCGATTCGGGTAAACATTGCGATACTAAACCTCTTTAACATGGCCCTAATGAATTCCTATTGCAAGCCGGAAGGTTCCAGTGACAGAGTCAGCGAGGTTCTCCGAGTATCTCCGGTCTATATCTTCGCTTTTTCCTAATTCACACCGTAAATGCTCCAAAAATATTTGAATTTTCTACGCATTATTGGTTAATTGAACGCCACCACCATACAAAAACAGCGCGTCAAAACGCGTCAAACATTTTTGCGTTTAGTTTAGAATCCAAAGCGCACTTACGGTGTGAATAGGCTGGGACCCTCTCACAATTCAAGTCTAGTCTAATCTACCCGATTGACGCCGTGTGTCTCCTTGAAATTTAAAAAGAAGCGCAAAATTGTCTTCGTAATCGCATCGTTGCACTAGACATGTTTGCGATATTCTCATAATATAGAGCGTTGAATTTATTTTTCAATTCATTGCTTCACACAATATTCAAATTTTGAAGTGAATTTGTATGGAAAATCGTTTAGGCTATGAGTTGTTCGACAGAACTTTGACAATTCAAATGGTTTTGGAACAGACCTATAGGACGTAGAGAAATGATAAGATGGCACGCCTGCGGCTAGATAGAAGGCACATGTGAATGACAGTTGGTTCCTATGGGATGGGAGAGAATTTGAGAGAATTTTACACAAAATTCGTCTCATACGATCCAAATGTCATGTGCTTTCTATCTAGCCACAGGCGTGCCAACTTATCATTTCTCTGATAGGACGTCATTAATCAATAGCCCCTTGCCAACAAAACAAAAAACCTCTCTGTCACTCTCCCATTTCTATCGTCCTCAATGTCTTCATTGTAACCAATCCAATGTCTTTTCTTTCTTAAACCGAATAACCGTCAATCATGGTATACTTAATATAGATTTCCTTAAATGCTCATAATGCATGCTCACATACCAGCATTATTATTATTATTATTAATGAAATAAAAAACAAGATGCTTGTTGTACATATAATAAAGTCACAAACGGACGGACGTTAAGTAAACGATTATAAAATGATGATGAAGAAGAAAAAAACCTTAACCAACAAAATAAATATTACCCAGGCGCGCAACATCATCAATATCATAATCAATGTATTATAAGCACCAGTGAAAGTAAACTTCGATTATTTAACATCTTTTAACATGCGTGTCTTATATGTAGAGGAGGTTAGGTCTGTGTATACGATGGCTATACACATTCATTACCTGTTCCTCTACATTTTGATGATTTTTCATTTACAAAAAGGGTTATGAAAAATGATCGCATTTAATGAGAGTATGAGAAGACCTACTTAACTTCAAAATATGTTGTTTCGTGTAAATAACCCATGACCTCAAAAGAAAAATGACTAAAAAAATCTAAGTTTACTCCCTAACGGCGCTTTTATAACAGATTTGAATTTTTAAAATTCTGGAAAGATGCTTCTGGGTAATTTGTTTTGTTTGGCGTGCCTGTCTGGCCTCTAACAGATATTGAGTGTTTCGGTAGAGCAAAAACCAGTTGAACTTAACTGGTCTTGGGGTCAGCTGTCATCTCTATTTTGACGTGTGACCTCGAGACCAGTTGAACTTAACTGATCAAAAGTACTCTCTTTCAATACTCAATTCTAAATCGCACTGCGCACTGTATATCTTGTTTATTGTTGAACCATTTCTCATTTTACGCCCGTGATCATTCCTATCTATTTTTACCTCTGTATGTTTCTCTCAGAAAAATGATATCAGATGGCGTTGCTTTCGCCGTAGGAAGCAACGCCACCTGATATCATTTCTCTGGTTTCTGTATTCTGACTTGCTGTTATTGATTGATTTGATATCTTCACTCTATCATTGTGTATGTACTCAACTCATGAAATTACCTAGATATACCTTTCCAACGTTTACAACAACTGACAAAAATAAAAATCCTTCTGTGTCTTTAACTTACATTATTTTACAAAAATTTATTTTTAACATAAAACATTGACAAATGGACAAGTTTACACACAAACACACATGGTAAAAGAAATAGACTTTAATGAAGAAACAAAATATGTTCTTAGTTCTTACAAACAAAACCGCAACCAACACATTAATTGCATGATTTTTGTTATTTATTAGAATTAAAATTGTTTTGTGTTCGTTTCCTATTTCAATTCTATAAAATTTTATTCAAATTTAATAATTTTTTATATCAAAGACTTCCTCGACACATCATCCGAATGTGTATTCATCATTTATGTGTAGAATTTGGGCATGACATAGACATATAGTTTCCAAAACCAGTATAGAACCGACCATTAATCAAAATAATGAGATCGATGATCTGTTTTCGTGAGAATTTTTCGAAACCACATGTTTCGTCACTGTATCAAGTATCAAGTTCTCGGTCAACCAATCAGTTTCGAATCATATTAGATTACATTTCTATCATCACGGTCATCACGGGTATGTTGGCCTGATTGATTTGAAAAATCTATAGCTTTTAAATTTTTAAGTCGATTTGCCAAAGTTAAAGTGCATTCTCACAATGCTTCTACTTTTACCGCCTGTCCCATGCCAAAGTTGAGCATTACATAGCAATATGCCCCGTGAGAAAATGATCCATTTTATGTTGGAACATTTTTGGCTCATTTCGCACGAGCTTTTATATGAAATTCAACTTTCGCAACTGGCAGACCATTAAAACCAGACTACATCAGAGACTGCTACTGCTAGGTAGATAATTCATTAATTCTAAAACAATTTTATGACAAAAGCAAACTCACTGGCTTCGGCAACTCTTTTTCGACAAGTGCAGTTACATTCCTCGCCTTTGGCTCGCATATACACTTGTCGGAAGGGCAATTACCGAAGCTTGCTGCTCAAAAACACTATTGTGAGTTTGCTTTTCTTGCAAAATGGTTCGCTCGTGTAATGAATCACTGATGCAGACTGATGTTACAAGCTAAGCCCTTGAATAAATAGAAATTACCGCAAATGTCATCATGTAATGAGTCATTTCCCAGGGGTGCAGCGAGTAAATTTTCTAAGCCATTGCAAAAGTTTAAATGCATTTGCGCAATCCTTCTACATTCAGAAAAACTAGTTTTCTGTAACCCACATCCACGTGGAATCTATTATAGATATATGTCTTAAAAACAACTCACGTTTATTTGGTAATGAAACGCCTTCTGTACCGCTTGTAGATAAGCGTTAGATTTGAACGTCTTGAGGAGGGTCCGTTTACAATAATAGTCTTGCCCAAATTTCCGCCAAATCTTTGATGAAAAATTATTAAATTAAATTTTTTCCCTTAAAATGAAAATTTTATAAATTCGCCTACAAAAATGTTGCAATCGGATTTTTGCATTTCACAACCAACACAGCCCATAGATAAAATTAATTTATTGCATTTGAATTGCAAATTTGAAAAACATTTTGGAAAACAATATT
>JANTFA010041118.1:3763-15392 GCA_026413405.1 Phytosciara flavipes | reverse complement strand
GCTAGTCATCTACTATCGAAATCCATGACGGAAATAAACAGAGTTCTGAGTTGAATGTGGTTCAACAAATGAAGTAACAGATTTTGTATCAAATATTGGATGAGGTTGTCATCAATCGAGATAATATTTTTATGGACTATCGGATGATACGTCTGCAGTTTCTGAAAGGTTAAATGGAATGATTCAAAGATGCAATGTTGCAGGTCAGTTTCAAGCAAGATGTATGTCTTCCATAGGCAACTAGCTGTATGTGGTACACTATTCGTACGGGTCCCCCTTATGTTCTCTTTTTATTGAATTGAAAAGATATCGAATTCGTATCTTATGTATAATATTTCGTTTAATGTGAGACTGTGAGCCATGAAAATTATAATTCCACTAAAAATAAATAAATGAGGAAATTGAATACTTAAATATTTAATGTTCTTTGAGTGTATGGTAAACAGACAATGTGGAAAAATTGGACATGTATTAGACTCATTAAGTATTTAACCGAAAAAATAAATAGAATGGAGAGAGTATGCTATGCAGTATATGGGTATACAATCACCGAGCATACACAAACAAACCAAAAATGTTTTTTTTTCCTGATTATCAAAAAAATTTTCCGTCCGTTCGTTTCCATTTATATTTTAATTCTATATTCTTTCAAGGTCAACCTAGGGTAGAGAGAAACGTCACATCATATATTATGAAACGTGGTTTTTTCGAGTGTTTTTTCTTCTTCTTCTTCTTCTTCTTCCACAAATGATTACACAATATTATGGATTTTTTCGAATGTGAAATGATTCTCTGTATATTTTGGACACACTGCGTAGTTTTGTATTGTTGCCGCGCTGTCTTTTTTTTCGGTTCGAAAATGAAACTAGCGGTGGTGTCACTGTTTTTATCATCATATCATTTAAAAAAAAGGCAACGGTATTTAAAAGCTGCAATGATGCGAGTTCCACTTTTAGAGGTCGACTGGACAATTTATGATGTTAAAGATCGACAGATAAATTTTCTCTGGTGTTTCACGTGACAATCGAATCAGAAACGTTTACATAAAGTTAAGGAAGTTGTGATATAAATCAACTTTAAGTGACATAAAAACGAAGGAGAGCGCACTCAATTTTGAGTTCTCCACTATTAATCATTGCAACGTCCTTCTTCCTTTGCTATCGACAGTTCATTATTGAATTACTCGTTGAATTCAATTCTTTTTCCGTTGTGACACAGAAAGTTTCGAAGAATGTCTATCAATCAAACAGAGCTACAAAAGCTTGATTACCCTAATGTTCTACAGTGTGAATCATGGCAGTAGGTAGCGTCCATTCCATATACTACGTAAGCGCTTGAGCGTGTGGATGGCTCAAAAGGAACCAAAGAATTGCTCGCTTGGGGGTAACAGAAACGCCTTGATCATGATTACGTAATATGTGGTCGCTACATGCTTATGTAATATGTTGAGGCTACATGCTAACGTGTGTGGATGAAGCTTACACAGAAGAAATACTTCGCGAAAATCTCTATTGAAATCCAGAATTTCGCATTCTCTTAATGTTCTAACTAAAGGTTCTCATTACTATGGCTATGTCTCTTTCATCGTGCAGAAATCTACGATCTCAATGCATGGTTACGTGTAATACGAAAAATGTGGACGAGAGTTACACCCACTCCTCCGTGAGAGATCCTCGACAGAATTGTAGTAGGGGTTAGCTATTTTAATAAAAGAAAAATGTGGACGCCATATGCTTACGTAATATGTGGAAGCTAAATGCTTACGTAACATGTGGATGTTCCATGCTTACGTAATATGTGAATGCTAACAAAGACATGTTGCTAGATTCGTAAATAATATTGTCCGAATTCGAAGAATATTTGCAGTCACTGTTATGACAGATGGAGATAACAGGTGTGGATTCGATTGTATTTCGCATCGACAAATGGCTTCTATTTAATTCGCCAAATTTAGGTCAACACACATTAGAGATAATAAGCCATAATCTACCATAATAATCACAACAACAATTTTTTTTTCCATGAATTCGTAATCCAGTCGATACAAGCTACGGTTCGCAATTTTTTGTCCATACAATTTTTATCACCAGAGAGATCAATGCAATTATTTTAGCTGCAATTAAAAAACAGTTGCCATAATTTTCTACTTAAACCGAATATAACAATGAGTTTGTGTATATGCCTACAATAAACGCCAATATCACGTCGAGATCATCAATAAAATAATATTCATGACAAGAATTTCGATAAGGTTGTCACGAGTCATTATGAATTGACGTTTGTTCCGCTAAGGGACACAATCTAATTTTCCAATAATATTTTATGAAAACTAAGGCTGACTCTAGGTGTTGCAAAATGTCAATAAATCGCAGTGGAGCAATGAATTTAGTTTTTCGTAATTAGCAACATATTAAATAAAGGAAACGAGTTCTACATTTGCATCATTTATTTTGTACATAAAAAACGCTTTTTATTAGCACTTGAGCACCGAGCACCATTTCAATGGAAAAGAATTTTCTTTCGTATTTTTATTCGAAGGAAATTTTAAGCTTAAGCTGCTGCAATAAATTTTGAGATGAGCATACACATTTTTCATGTGGTAATAAGGTACTGATGGTTTTATACCAGGAGAAAATTGCCATGCGTTTTTCAAATAAAATTCAACGAGACAAGTAAGAATTAAAGATCCATGCACCAGATTGATTCTTATTCTCAGATCATCATCTCAGCAAACGTCTGTTGAGCGTCGAAAGTCTATTTATGCTGAAGTGAAAACATTGATTCTAAGTCTTTTCTAATTCGGAAATCCTCAACCTGCAGCCAGAGAAACAGTCTCGGGACAATGATATGGTTATGTCAAAGAGAAGGAAGATGTGCTATCGTCAAACAGCAATAGTTATTAACCCGATACTAGCCAGATTTCTTGAGTTATATTCGTGAAGAAAGTATACTTATATCAACAAAAAGGCGGTAGCCACGTCAAGATGAGAATTCGCGAAGTACTAGATTCACATCATCCAAAGTGGATTTTTGACAAATTGCATTTTATGCGACAAATTTTATTGCTAAAGAACGAGGGGCGACGCCCTTCTCGGGTTGAAATTCAGAAACGGAATAGATAAGTTGACGTGAGTCCAAACGGGTTCAATTCGTATGGTTTCATGCCAACAAAAAAACGGAAAATTTAAGCTAGGCAGTCCAGAGGGAGGCAACTGGCATTTAGTCCAAAGAAGTGAGTCACCCCTCCCTAAAGAAGGCACCCAGATGACAATCAATCAAACTATTGCCAATCAAAATAAGGCCTTTAATTCGGCCATCCAACAATGTCGCCCACCTTTCTCAGTGCTGACAGCATATCTGAATAATCAATATCTCGACATTTGCATTTCTACTTCTCAGCGCCCCATTTTCCCACCGTCCCATATTCCGGCCCTGTTGGATCGCCTTATAACCCGGCCCTGCTTGTAAAAAAAAACAGCTATGAGGTCATGTAAGAATGACGTCCACCTTTTTCAGTGCTGACAGCAAATCGTCAATATCTCGATCTCGTTGAGCGTGGGACTCATACGCCAAGGATCCAGGGTTCGATCCCCGGAGTGAAACGTCCTGCCTAGCTTTTTCTAATTGCTAGTTGATTAGGTATTTTCTATTAATCATTAGTAGGGTAGTATAAAATCAAATTTGTGTTGTACCCCCTGGAATTTAGATCATTAAGCGGAACAAACCCTGCACCTTGGCCTCAAATGGGCGTGATTACTAATTGATTCTAATGAAATCCAGCCAAACCTTTTTCGATTTGAAATCTAGTGCATATGGTCTTCCAGCTGTAAATCATAGATGAAGCAGATAGTCACGTAATGTTATGTGTTGCCGACGTGGCTTTATAAGAACTACCTGAGTATTGATTAATAAAAATACTTAATCAACTAGTGATTATTAAAAGCTAGGCAGGATTGTTCACTTCATGGATCGAATGGGATGGGCTACCTGACTACAAGGGAGTAGAACACACATTTGACTTTAAACAAGGCATTTTTGTCGAGATATTGATGATTTAAATACGCTGTCAGCACTGAAAACGGTGGATGTCATTCTTACATGACCTCATAGCTGTTTTTTACACGCAGTTGGGAAATGGGGCGCTGAGAAGTAAGAAATAGATTGTTTTGAAAGTAGAAAGTCGCAATTTTCTCGCTCGTTCCGCTCGCGATCATGCATTGACTTCTGGGACACAACGAGCTGCCTCTGAACTTATTCCAAAAGCACGCATGTCTGAAAGACTCAACTTTCCACTTGTCCTCCAATAGATTCAAATTTATGTGCGACACACAATTTTTATTTTAGAATTATTCCTAATCCTACAATATGCCTAACCAATAATACGCACGCATGCATGTATTAATATCTAAATTTTCATGCTTTGAGATGCTGTGTTTTTATATATATATTCTCGTCACATGATGGCATTCGAAACATATTCGGTCTAAAAATACTATGCATTCAAACGAAACTGTTTTGTTTTTCATAAAGTCTACAATTAAAATATACGTTCGAATAGAACATGATATTTCGTGGAATAAGAGAAGAACTGAAGAAAAAAACCGAGCCGTTTCGTAGGAAAAATTCTTTTTTTCTTCGATGTTTTGTACAGACAAATGTAATGTAGAAATGAGTAATGCAACGGTATGCACATGATTCTATTCATTTAGTTCGTAATTTTACTAAAAATTCTTTGTGAAAAATTAAATGGAAGGGAAAAAAATCACACAAAACCATGTGATAAAATGGATAGAGAAGAAAAAACCCAACAGAATTCTATCGTGGGCATTATTATATTTCATTATAACGCGACTCTAGACGCAGTAATTATGGAAAATTATTAAAATTGAAACGTTGATAAATGTCATTTTGAGAAACAAAACTTTTTTTCAGAGACATGAGCGAGTAATAAGTATACACACTGTGTGTCGTGTACTGCACGTAGTACACATAATAGTCTAACTTCAATTTGCAAATCGCAGTTGCTGGTTGTTGTATATATACGCTCTGCAGAATAAATTATCTTCGTTTAGCGAACTGCCAGTCTTCATTAGGACCTAATTCAATTCGAAATAAATCCAGCATTGCCATTATAATTGGTCGGCCGAAGCAGTTCGGAAATTTTTCAAGTACTTTACTTACTTAACGTAACCTTCCCGTTGAAATGATTTCATTACTTCGGATTGGAACTTTCGTTGGCGGAAAAAAAAGTTTTCATTTAATTATGGTAATTGGTGACGACTTTCGCCATATTTCAGTTCAAATTAAGTTCTTAATTTGATATATCCCGGGCATATTCAAGACGGTTCGGGATTAGTGTGGCACTTACTTAATTAGTGTGTTGAAAACACTTCGGCTTTTTTGATAGATCCACTAATGATGTAGTGCTATCACCACTGCGCCTATCTTTTAAAGAATTTTTTCTCAAAATTTTCTGATTCTCCAGAATTTTCTTGAAGAAATTTTCGCGAAAATTTTAAAAAACTCGGGAAAATCAAGATAAATTTTTAGAACACAGGTAGTGCCTATCACTGATAAGCAAATGTACTCAACTCCAGCTCATTCGCACAAAAAATAATCAAATTTCGTGTCAATTGACTTTTTCATTGCTACTGTACAATCAAATAATGTAGCTGATCAACTTAATGTCACATTTAAAGGGTCGCACACAAATGACGTCACCTTTTTATTTGCGCTGTCAGCAAATTAGAAGTATTTATGCGAGTCATGAACTCTTAGCTTTTTTCAGTCAATAATGTGTTCTAGCCTCCCGAACAACCACCTAAATGGGGGGTATGGCGTACTACAGACTCGAAAAAGTTTTAACTTGCCGAGGAATAAGTGATTGTAATCTGCTGACAGCACTGAAAAAACGTGACGTCATTTGTGTACGACAATTTGTGTAAATATCATTCGCATAACAGTTGCATAACCGCAAGAAATGTCGGTGAGGTTATTTATAGTGACATCAACCTTCTCTCCCCAATACTGGCAACATTTTGCTTCAAAAGGTAACTAATGAAAGAAGGCAAAACCACGACATTTCTCTTTGTGTTCTATTCAATATGATAGACGGATTTAGCAAGAATTTTAGTGAAAAGGCTTCATGTTTCCAACCAGATTATGAGAACATTTTAATATCAAATTTTATTGGAAAACTTTACCGAATATGAGCTTTGCAAATTTAATTAAATGAAACACTCAGAAACATTGGATCGGTTTTCTAAATGACATACGACAACGCAATTAAACAAGTTGATATGAGCGTTTTGCAGAAAATAAGATTTTACCTACGCGTTTCAAGCGAAATCATTCAAAGTATCGATTTCGTTTCTTATTTCTGTTTCTGTTGAATGGAGCCAGAGTCAGCTTTAGTGTCAGATTTGTAGGTAGTAAATCGTGTGAGCTGAAACCAACAGGTAGGTTGAAGTATGTAATTGCTTCCAAATTTTTGCTTGGACGTGCGGAAAGCCTTGTATGAAACGTTATTACGACTAAGACTCTTTCTTAGGAACAAGAAAAATGTCTCGGCTCAGTTGACCACTCAATAAAATCGATTCGATAGCTGATCGAAGTATTTTCCAATTAACAACTGACACAAACCGCAGTACAATCATTCAATCTGTCACTTTGGTTCTTTTAAGTATCGTGTATCGTTCGAACGAAATCTTTTACTTCTTTTGTCAACGTTCCTATATGAACTGTATGTCATCGCTTTTTTCGTCGTTTCTGAAAGCTGTGATATTGAATAACCACACTCTTCTCTACAAATTTCCGAAAAGTCATTTTAAACTATCCAAACACGACGCCTGCCTACGTAGACATTGTCAATTACTTTGACTGTAATGCACAATAATCGAAATTGTCATAGCAATTTTAGTTTTTTCCCTCTGACAGTTTCTTGTCTCGTACACGAGACCGAGAAACATAACGAGAAATGTATAAGGTATCTTTCAACCAAGACTTTCTTTGACATTTCACAGAACAACATCTAATTGAAAGTTAGAACGACAGATATACCATTCACATAAACGAAATGACAGTTTGAATATAAATCTGCCAGTATCATCACATTGGACTTATGAATTCTGACTTAATGGATTCAGTTGAAAGGATTGTTTTTTAGTCTCATATTTAATGAAATTCAGTTTAATGACAACGAAAATGTTTGAACGTTTCATTGAAGCTATAATAATGTCAGACTTGCACCAGGTCTGTCCTTAGATGTAAAAAATATGGAAAATACTGGAACAAGATAATTGTTGGATTGAATAAATGAGGTCCACTGTTTTTTATTAACTCCCCTCCTATCGTCCCCTCTCATTACGTTCACTTCGTAAGACCCTCTTCTTCACGAAAATCAACCTGGTAACACTTGCACCAATTTTGATTTCAGTGGCGCTTCGGCAGTGAAACAAAACTTATTGAATTGTGTGGTATTATAGCCCCGCATGAACGTTTCATCCACTTGTCCAAACAAACATTTCCAAACAAACACGTAATCTACTATCCAATTAGGATTTTGAATCAAGTTCTCATTTGTTCACCCTGGAGCCTACTTTCATCCAGAGGCAAAAATACCGTAACGTGGTCATCGTTGCGTGGCGTAAATCGATGAAACAAACACTTCAATTTGTTGCACCATTTTCCAAAACAAAACTTATCACTTGGCCCAAGTGACAGTTGTAGTGAGAAATAGTTATTTACGTAACTGTTGTGGACGGTAGTTTTTTTTGGTAATTTCAAGAGTTGTGGTTACTTCATCCAGGTTGGAGCTAATGAAATTGCCCAAAGCCTGACCACAACCGACTTTTCATGTCGAGTGACCAAATTACGAGAAAACTTACATAATTTTGTCCCAAGGCATGAACAATCATGTTCACTCCATGTGAGAACAAGAGTTGAGAAAAACGAAACGTCATCAAAACGTCATATTCTCGATTCTCACCGCATTTGAGTAACGAAAACCAGGCGATTCACCCCACTAGGATGAAAAATGTTTTACTCGCTGCACTCTTTCGGAATAATTCACTAACTGATGACATTTGCGGTAATTTTCATTTCTCAGAGGCCTTCACGAGTAAAATAGCATACCTACTGGTTTGGAGATTGTCATTTTGACTTGTGTGGTTGCATTCCTCGCCTTCAGCTCGAGCTGCAAACGCCACAGTTGTCAAAATAAAAATCTACAAACCAATACGCAATCTACTATTATTTCTATTATTGATCTCAACGATACAGGCTGGTTCTATAATACTGACGTCATCCACACATCCATAACATCAACGATTTGATAACACAAATGACCTTGAAACAGACATACCAAAGATAAAAGTGACAAAAACATCATTCGGTTCATTGAAATGTCATCTTTTGACGTCAAATCTTTTTGTTTTTACGTCATGGTTGACGAAAATGAACCAATGGTTTCTTCAAAGCTGAAAGAAAAGGGATAGTGGGGAACGGGAAACACATTCATAAAAAGCTTTGACCTAAACAGTCTCGAAGCATCAGTACTAGATTGTTATTGTAGTCTACTCTATCTGTTTACCAGCATTGTCATTCCGTTTTCGAAACGTTAAATTGACTTTCGTATATTTTCCACCGTCTTCTGAGAGAGTCACATTCATCTTTCTCAACTCGTTCCGACACTTTTTCCGCCTGTCCTTCATCAAGGTTATTTATATTTCATTTATTCCTATTGCTCTTGAATTCGAGACAACACTTCATAAGTTCAGTGTGCGTTCACCAACTCTCATAGAGTTAGGATGTGTCGTGTGTCTCAAATGGAATGGAATAATTGAACTTGTTCATCAACAACCCATCAGACGTTGAAACTTCTTCACACTATGGAGATGTTTTGTTGTTTTATGTATATTTATAACTCATTCAAATTATGAAATTAATTCCCACCCAAGAGCAAAACATATGTAATTCGTATGATTTACAAAAAGCATAAAGAAATGAAGAAGAAAAAAAATTCAGTGTCTGACTTGACTGACACATTGTATGTACACAGATAAAATGTGAATCCTGGTGTGGAAATGATCTTTAAATAATAAAAACCCACACGCACACACAGATAAAGAGATCATGGTATGTAAACGAAAGATGAAATAAAAAGGGTGGATAATTCCAAGAAAAAACGGCAATGAACAGTGCCTGTCGTAATTGCATCGCTGTTCTTAATCTCGTAACGAATGAGTGATTTCTTTACTCAATTTCCCACTTTACAGACCTGCGTTTATAAAGCTTAATAGCGTGAGAACGTTTATAAATATGGAGGAAAGGAAAGGAAAAAGAATCAACAACAGAATTACCCGACCTTTTAGAAAGGTAGTGCGCTATACAAGATAGATGTGACACATCCACCGAAGAAGGGTTCAAAATCTTTGATGAAGAAAAATAAAGAAAGAGAAATGTGAAAAGCACACACACGTACACTCATGTGAAGGAAATCTAAATTCTTTTTTTACGTTCCATAAATTCTTATTATGTTCAACCAGAATGTGTAAGAAGCACAAGGAATATCATGGACGACGGACGGGGAAAATGGCTCTGCATTCACACAGAGAAGGAGATTCCATATAAACCATCTTAAATTCTGCTGACTCTCAGACACCATCCAATAAATTTAAATTATACGGACAAAAGAACCTCGTTCAACAATGCACAATTTAATCTTTAATAACAGTGATGAATCAAAAGCAAAATAATAAACTAAAATTTTCGCCAATGTTGTGAACTTATCTACTGTTAACCAGAACCGCCACCATAGTGCAAAAATATATAAATTGTCGGGAGATGGGAGAAATGTGGCAACGCTGGGCGAACGGAGATATATAAAAAAAAAACTTCAATGTAAAAATAAGACGTAGGTATGTGCTGTGTGCATATATGTACCCAAGAGAGGTAATTTGGCAACGGTGGCTTTATAGCCAAAATAAAACAGAAAAGAAGAAAAAGAAATTGTTTCCCAAACCCAGAAAAACGGACGAGTGTGAACGAGACAACACAATAAACCTTTTGTGATGACTCATTGTGTGTGCCTCTGCTTCATTCTTTCCGAGAGTATAGATGTTGTACACTTATTAAAAGTTTCTACATGTATCCATGTTGTACAATGGGCTTCACATAGTGTATGGCATATTCCATTGAACGAGCACATTCACATAGATTCGTTATATAGCATAGCATAGAGAGAGGTATACGTCGCATACACAATGAGGTTGTGAAAGTCAATGTGGCACAAAAATCCTCTAGTCACATGCAGCAAAGCTAGACGAATATATGGGAAAATGGATGTGCGGCAGAAGAAGATGGATAGATTGGGACACGTAATAATAAAGCTGAGCTCACATTATTCCCTCTCTCCAAGAGTGGCTTCTCTTTATAGGTATTGTGTGCGAGTATTTATTTGTTGTTTTTTTTTTCCTTCAATTTTTTTATTTTTTATTTTGTTCTTCGCTCTATTCCTATCGCTGTAATATGTTTACTATCCGTTTGTTGTGTAACGACCATACCATACGATACACACACCAACACACTTACACTCGAAGAAGAAGAAGAAAAAACGGTCTTACTATGTGCTGAGATGGTGAATTCAGAATATTGTGGTGGTGACCACCGAATGAACATTTTTTTTCTTTTCTAAAAAAAATAATTTTTTTTTTCTTTCCTCTGAATAATGTTTTTTTTTCTCTGAGTGTATGCTCATCAACAGAAGATATACATAAAAATGGTGTTGTATACGAAAAGCGAGGTCATATTTTTGATAACAAAAATATTTCTTACTGCGAGTGAAACAGAGATGGTAACAGTAATATTTATCAACGGCTGAAATGATATAGAAATAGCTAGTTTTTGACGCAGTAGCGAAATAACTTTCGTACATAAGATGGATAGAGTCTCTTGGTCTTTTATATACACAAAACATTTTTGTGAGTGCCTGCTGGTATTCTTACACATTTTTGGACCCGTTCGAAGAACGAGGGTCTTATGCTTCCTATTCTTTTACGTTTGTAACTCGTAGATTTCGAACCCCTGAGTAAGGGCGAACCTTCTGTGGTCACCCCTGGATGCCAAATCAGCAACACACGTCTGTCGGTCTGTATCATGATAACTTGAGTTAAACGAAATCAATCTTGATGGGTCAGGCAAAGTTCAAAGATGAGCAAAATCGGTCGAGCCGATCCAAAGTGATTGTCGAGCCGATCCAAAGTGATTGTCGAGCCGATCCAAAGTGATGGTCGAGCCGATCCAAAGTAAAGAAATAGTGAAGTTGACCATAGACTGGCCACGAGTGCACGAGTTAGACTTGTTCGAGTGCGAATTGTATCAAGTACCACTGTCGCCATGGCCTGACGAGAAATGGTATTTTTGAACTGCATATTAATGCAAAACGTCGAAAGACGTATTCGATTTTCTCTTAGATCGAAACAGTGGCCCAATGTCTTCATTAAAGAAATAGTGTCATTTTCGAGGTTGAGTTAGGTCGAGTTGACGTTTCTCGCATATCTCACCGGCAGTATAGCTATAGCTCGCAGAAAGTTCATAGATGGTGCAAATGAAAGGTATTGACTACACCAAC
>JANTFA010041117.1:0-26077 GCA_026413405.1 Phytosciara flavipes | reverse complement strand
CAGATGCTGCAAAATAAATAAAATTATGAAATCAATTTCTATTGTACTATTTGAAAATTGCAAATCCATTTGACTATTTTACAGAAATTGCACGTTTCCCGCAATTCGGTTTCCTCGCATTTCCAAAGGTTTTTTGACTGATATCAGTTGTTTTCTAAATTTTATTTGACTCATACGTATGATGTGCGAATGATTTATAGAAGTTCAACAGTTCTAGAAATAAGACCTCGAATCCCAAATTCTAGGAGCCATCACTGGAACTCCTCTAAAATTAAACGAAAACATCGAAAAACTTGATGGAAGTTAAGAAACTCTAGAAATATACCTTGAACCCCAAATTCGAGGAATTTTGTCATGTAGCTCCTCAGGATGATGAGATAGGTCTTTGTTCCTCGCAAAAAACTCTACAACTTCGCCTGGTCGATCAAATTTGTTAAATTAAATAAAGCGTAAATGAATGAAGTTATCGAGGTGGGAAGAATTCAACCCTGTATACCATGAACCACAACCCCATGAACACTCAACTTCCTCTTCAACATCCACTAAAATCCGCAACACACACATACACAAAGGTTTTATTCTTAGGAACCTTTGGGGAGTCATAGCTCCCAAACGAGCACACATTGGTCATATTTTGAAAATGTGAGATGTCTAAGAATTTACAGTAGAATCCACTCGCCAAATTAAAAAAAAAACTGGTTGACACGTTTAGAAATTAGCTCTCGACAGGAACAGAGGAAATTTTCGTGTATTTCGGAACAATGAAATCGGTCAATTTACATGGAAATTCCTGAAATTCAAAGATGTATTTCTCGGGTCAGCTGTTGAGACGTTTGATACCTCGTTGGAATCGTAGGGATGCCCTTTTTAGAAAAGGAGAGCAGGAGAGAATTTCAAAACATGCTGTATATCTAGTGCTGAAGTCTACAACCAAATTTTTTTTAAATTCCTTTCTCTTATTAGAACTTGCGTCACGCGCTCCCTTGATTGATTCAATCGACCTTGCTCATTCCACATACGGCATCGACGTTACAATGTGGATATGTGGAAAGAATATAGTCGATTGGATTGTATGAAATGTTGAATGATTTATTTTTCTTCGACTGTAATGTATAATTTGGAACGCTTAAAACAGCAACGCAGCTTCCAAACATTTGTTTTATTTTAATATTATTTGGTTTCGCTATCGCACGGATAATTTATAAATGGTTCTGGAAATATTTACATTGAGTTTTCGTTTCACTGGAAACTGACAGTTTTCGTTTTTCTTTTTCAAATTACCCAGCAAATGCATTGCATTAATTTGTTACCGTTGCGAATGTATGCACTCTCTGTCGTTTGAAATTCTTAATCATCTTGCACCATTGTAACACTTTAAAAAAGCACCCCGTGTAACATACGTTACACATAACCACCCGTACAGTGAAACATTTGCGGATAGGAAAATCGTTATTTTAGATAACTCGCAGTCCCCTCTAAAGTTTATTTGTTCCAAGATAAATTGTCTTGCTGCTGCTATACCGAAAATACAATCGCTTTCATAGCAACAAGCACAATAATGTGGGTTAGATTGGAATTGGAAATAAGGAATGACGTCCACACATATATTTCCTGTGTTCAGCACGTTACTTGTATATAATACCTATAATAACCCGTCGACCAGTGAAACGTTGTTGTCTTTTAGGTTTATTTCTGGCTACGGCTTTCATAAACAAAATGATACAAGCGCACTGGTCAACTATTGTAATTTCAATCTAAGTCACGTTTTATTAGCTGGTATACAAAGCTAATTTCTATGGCTGTAATTTCGAGGATATTCAAATGACGACTGGTGATAATTTTTCACTGAGGATTTAGCAGTTTTGATTAATAAACGGTGGTGAAGTCAGATTAGTGGTAGATCAGAATCAATGAGAAAAAAATTCCAAACACATCAGTCTTGAATTACGTACACGATGGGTTTGACTTGGAAATTTTTGAGTACTGGCCAGGACCTGTGGAAGTGGGTCTAAATTTCAACATTTTCAGGGGGTGATGACTTTAAGACAAGGTGACCGAGTCTGTTAATGGTGATACTAGGCACACCCTCTCGAATGACAGCAAACAGTTTTGATTGTCGTCTTCCATGCTACATTTCCAGAAAAATCACCTTTTGGCCGATTCTGTCCCGCTTGTAGCCCCTACTTCAGCTTAAATTTACTTTCATTCATTAGCCTCAAGTGTAAACCATGATTGTATCACAATAAGAACTGTTCAAAAATAATGTTGAGGACAGTTCTTATTCGCGCCAAAAATGTTTGAATTTTCAACGCATTTTACGTCAATTGAACGCAACCATCCACACGGTGGGAATAATTGTGAGACAAAAGCATGGCATGTTTGTTGTTTGTTGTCATTGTAAAGCTTAGAATCAGCCAAGATTCTCCGAGGGTAGGCATACGTAGATGGGCATTGGCCTTGACTGTTTACGTGATTTCATGATACCTATATATTTATTGAACGGTACTTTCGGAAATGTTCTCAGTAACAATCTCATTTTCAGTTTTTAACGGCCAACACGTGAGTATCACAATACAAAATACTGTGCACCATCAAGCACTTTTCCATCGTCAACTATTTCTTCACGTTTCCGTTTTGAGTTCAGATCATGCACGAAAAGTGGTTGAAACAAACTACTTGAAGAAATTGAAGAAAATCTTAAGAAAAGTTCGCATATTGCTCGTACACATACATTTTCGTCGATGTAAGAAAGTCAGATGTTAAAGTATGTTTTCAGTATGAACTTGCGCGTATAGTTAATTAGCAAAGTTTCCATGTCTTGGGAAGGGTAACAATGGAAACAACAGAATAAGGTCAGAGCGATCTGGCGTGAGGGTGACAAATTTGGGTTACTTTCGACCCTTGTTGCGTGACAAGGTGAATCGAAAAGTCTCTAAAATAACGGACTAGGAGAAAATTTGACACATTGCTTGTAGTTCTTTTTTCAAGATTTTTTATTCGTTTGATTATCTCAGTGAAGGGCTTTCCCAATGAATAACAAAACAAGTTTGTGCTCGTCTTGCATATTAGATATCACCACCCACTGGAATTAGTATATTGTTCCTGTTGCAGGTAAAATAAAAGTTGTGTACCGTCAGCACATTGAATCAGTATGTCCGAGTTAAATAAAAGTTTTTGCAATTTTGTTGATTATACAATATGCTTGCACCCCTCTAGATACATTAAACTTTCACAGCTCCCACAGCTCATGTTTTGATGCACAGTAGAGGTGTGCGAACCACTCGAAAATTTCGGATCATCCGATTTTTTATCCGGCCAGACGGACTATAACGGAATGACGTCGTAAGGGTTGGGTGAGAGACCTCAGAGCAGTGATGGATTCGAACGCGGAGGAGGGGAGGTGGTTTCCACAGCAAAACAGTGTGTCACACTCGTTTCCATAAAAGCGCTGAGAAACTTTTTAATTTTTCCGCTAAATTTCAAAATTTGCAGATTTTCTTCTTTAAAACTTCCATTGTAAATCACCTCTTCCGACTTTTAGCAACGTTTGATTGGTATGAATTGATTGTGGGATTTGTTGTTGTGACTACCACAAAAGTCAGCGGTGGCGTTACTGGCATGTCGGTCTTCTGTCACTCCAAAATTCAAAAAAGAAATCATTTGCGAACATATTAATGTTTTTGATCTAGTTGTCCATGAAAATGTTGTTCTAGTAAGTGACAGAAGCCCGATTTCCGGAGTGACAGAAGACCGACTTGCCGACAGCGCCATTCAGTGACAATTGTGAAAAATATCGCAAAATCCACGCTCTATTAATATGAAAGAGAACTTGAAAGCAAAAGTAGAGGAATATATGGTGAGAGTATGGAGGAATGCGTGAAATGTTGTTAGGAGAGGGGGTGGTGAATGGAATGTGACGTTATATTCCGAGGGGGTTTGCCTTATGTGATGCAGTGTGATTATGAGGGAGGAGGACATCATTTGTGTGCGGCCCTGAAATAGTTCAAATTCCGTTTAGTCGGATTTCTTCAATAAAATTCTGCCCGAGCATCTTTCGGGCGGGGGACTGTCAACAAAAAAACTTAGCCCGGGTACAATTCCACTCACAATTTTTGAAAATACTCAAAATTAATATCGTTAAGAGTCCCGGAAGTTTCTCGATATTTTAACATCAGAAGCATCGCTTAGAGTGAATATTCGTACAAATTGGAAAGTATATAAGCCCAATAACAATTTATAGGAGACCGGAATCGGCAATTACACCCAGAAGTTTCGTCGGGCCACGTTCGATCGGATTTCCAAAGTTAGATTCGAACCGGACCTCGGGCCGTTTGGATTTCCAGAAAAAAACGTTGCAGATCTCTAATGCACAGTATCCAATCGTTAGAATATATTATCAAAGACAGACATTATACAGCCTTTTGTGAAACGAATTTTGCTGATCCAAATCAGAAACTACTGTCATCTCCAGACCTCCCGGAGAATCTGTTGAATCATTTAAAAATTTAGTTATTTCCACCGAAATTTCACATTTTATGGCACGAAATCGATTTTGTGCTGCAAAATTTATTCGAAACGAAATGTTACACACGTTTCAGCACGTTATTCGCATTAGACTATGCAATTAAATCTCCGAAATTAAGCTGAAATCTCCGATGTGCTCCTTTTATTATGTCGCACAAACGTTTATTCAACACAAACTTTTACGATATTTTCGTCTTTTTCGTGTTTTTCTTTTCTGTGTGAATTTATGTACGAGAAGCGAGAAGAGTTGGACATCAACAGAGAATGCAATGACACTCACTCTCTGTGTAGTATTCTTTATGATATTAGACGCCTGACGGGGAAACTTTGCTTTTGCCGAAATTGCTCCGCAAAAAATCACATAGTAAAGTTTAATGGGTATACAGCATAAATGTTTTTACTAAATGGGAGACCATATATATACCGGCTACACTTTTCGTATAAAGCTGGAGTGTAATATTGTGGTCGCATAAAGCAAAACAATTCAAAACAAATTTGTCATGAAATCTTGATACCTATTTACCTTTATCAAAGTCATACATTGGGTTTACCGAGATTTTCTTAAATTAAACATTCCAACGATGCCAAATGACCTTAACCAAAATCTCTGTACATTTAAATTATTATTAAACAACACGTAACGGGGAGTTCAGCAATCCTTAAGGTATTCCAAAAATCACCATCAACAACATCTGAACCGAAAATTCCACTGTAATTGAGTATACGTTCCGTATATATATGCATACCTCTGTAGTACCTCTGTCTCCATCTCTGTGTTATTTAAATGGTCTTATGTGTATCCTTGAGATTGTGTTGTACGAAGTGTACACGATATGTTAAAGGGCTATAATCTGAATTGCAAAATATGAGAATAGTCAGATGGATGTCCTGCTTATATTTATCACGTCTTAATGCAAAGACTGCATAAATATTTGAGTACAATGTGTGTGTGTGTGTTGCATGCCAACAGAAACACAATTGCTGATAATACCAAAGATATGGAAGACAAAGACGTAATGTGGTGGCACTTAAGAGAGATGATGTTTTCTTCGAAATTCATAAGAAAACGCAAATTTTAATCTTTATATGAGTTAACAACATAATATAATAGACCGAAACGATAACAGTGATTTGAATAATTTAAGCATTTATAATCAACGACAGAGAAATTAGTTGGGTGACGCTTTCCCGCTGTTTTAATTATACTGGGGCGCTCTCTCTCTGCCTCTCTCTCTCTCCCTCCCTCCATATCTCTTTACCAAGCGAGGAAATTTGGTCGTATGAAAAAACTTTGTTGCTTTCGTTTAGTAAAAGCTTTACAAATAATATTGCCCTTTCATTGCAATATAATGAAAAGAAAAATGTCTGCGGTACTGGCGTTAACTCTGCTGATTACAAGATTAAATGCAAATGAACGGCGGAGAATCTTGATCATTCTTCGGAATTCATTCCAGTCAGATATTTTTAGCGAATTACAGAAGAAATATTTGGCTCTCGACTTCTACCTCACCATCTCTTGAGGGTGCATAAGCTAAATCCTCCAACAACATTAAAATAACAAAAATATATTTGTCGCGTCGTGTCCATTGTCTGGTGTATGACATTGCTTTTATTGAAATTTACGTTGTTTTATTTTGCATCTTGTGATTGTTACGTGAAACACCACCCAGAACGTAACAAATGAGGAGGCCCTTTCTTAAAAGTCAAAGAATTTTCACCCGAAAAGAATGCGAAAAGTAAAGTGCACTTTATTATGCTATTGCTTATGACAGTGAAAATACACGTACCGTGCACAAGCATGTAATGGTACAATACGTCCCTTCGGCTCTGAATGTAGCTGTGCGTACTGTGCTTCTGTTCAGTAAATAATGCGGAAAACTAGCCCCAAAGAAATGCGTTCTCGGAGCAGAGGCATAAAAATTGTCTTACGTTATTGTTTTGACTTATTAGATAACTACAATCGCCATCGGCTCGTTATACGCAAAAGCCACACGTACCAAATCAACAAACTTACAAGCAAGTACGTAATCATGCTTTCGTTTTCTGCAGGTTGGAAAGTCTCTTATTGTGTCACTAGGTAATGTGTGGCACTGTGGTGAACGCACTGAACTGTCACTGAGAAGACTCGGGTTCGATCCCCGGTGTTGGCATAGTAGGAATTTTTCTCCAAAGAAACATTGCACATCGTTCTGATTCCACCCAAGATTCTTGAAATTGGATATTCGCTGTGGAACAACGAAGATCGTTTGGGATGCGACGTCACAAGCATAATGGCATTACTGCATACATTCGCACACAATAAATCGCAACGGCGACTTGATAAACTGTCAAAAGCAAAGAAATTGATGGGAAGGAACCAGAGAGTTGATAATTATCAATTATCTGAAAAAAAGGTTGACAAATCCATACTAGTACTCCATAGATGGCGCTGTGCAATGAACACGGTGTGCTCGATGATTCTCGGAGACGGATCGTACAGCATCATCACTAACCAAGTTAGCTTCTCACCAACGAAAGCATCGTACATATCGACGGATCAAGAATAAATGTAATACGCCTAGACATAAGATTGTGACTAGAAACTAAGAACTTAGGGAAACCATGCGAATGATGAAACTAGGGAAAACAAAAACATTTTTTTAGAGCTCAAAAGCACGTAGTAGTAGATTAGTGACATTTGAGGGGAACATCGAAGCTTGCGTAGATTTCCCATCAAATGTTAATAAGCTGCATAAGCGAAACAGACGTAGAGGAACAGTCATTTTGCAATAAAATTCGATATAAAAAGTTGATACGCCACATTGACCTCGCCTTTGCCTCGGATCACCCAGTAACGTCACCTTTCAACTTCTTATCCCTTGTCATGTAAATAACTATTCACTCTCAAATATGCAGACACAATAGCTCTGTGACATTAATTATTATGAACCGGTCTGTAACTCGTGCTAATGATTTTACTAGTGATAATACGTATAGGTGATTTGGGAATTTCGATTATAATGTTCTGTCATAATAACGATACCGGAGATAATTTAACATTATTTTGTGTGTCATGATGATGTATGCACCAACAATTGACAAATAATATTTTAAACTGCATCATGACATCTGCAATGTGCATGTGGAATATGATGAGTATGGTACACACATGGTACATCATATGGTATGCAATTGAATTGTTATCAATCAAAACTTTGAACATCTCTGAATTATAAAAACGGTCCACATAGTTGGGAGTCATATGTCTTTGTCAAACAAAGTATTCTTCACATTGTAAGATTACATATTTTAGTCGAACGTGTAAGTTATAGTATTCGATTAATGTTACTCAACCCTTTCTTATTGGTTGGATGTAACATGGGCTAAATTTCTTGAACATCGTAAAGTAAAAATTCACCATTTTATACTTCAACTGCCGATAACCAAAGGTGCGACAATTAAGCCATACCATTAAGATTTCTTCATAATATACCGCTATGTAAACCCTTGCAAAATGTATTGGATCTTGATTGAATATAATCCGTGCAAAGTGCTTGGAGGGATTCTTTTGAATTTTCCTGCCTATCAATATCGACTTATCAAATTTATATTCATAGATAGGTTTTGGTGCCAGGTCGCCAAAACCGGTCACATAACTTTTTTATCTGTTATCAAATGTAGCTGGTGGGTTGCGCTTAAAAAGCTCGCAATTCAAAGCATTTCGTAGTCTTGCCACTTTCACTACATGTGAAGAGGACCAGGATGACAATGGGTTCATTGGAAAGATAACATTGAGTGATCTCAGAACTGATTTTACGGGAGCGGAATTTTGAAAATCGACACATTCTTTCCGTGTTTTACTTTAGCCTTTGATTTCTCCAAACGCATGGTTTGTGTGAAAGCTCAACTCGACGAAATTTATTTCATTTTTGTCAAGTTGAGCTTTCACACAAACCTTACGCGATGCGACTCGCATTGTGCTCAAAATAATTGCTGCTTAAGCCACGAAGCTGATGGGCGACGCACTTCTTGGGCCAAATATTCTGAAACTGTATAGATAAGTCAACGTGGATATGTCAACTAAATAAAGAAAATTTAAGCTGGGCATTCCAGACTCTGGGACCCAGAGTCAAATGCCATTTAGTCCTATGCGATCTAGTCAATTTAACCCATTTGGTCCAAAGACCTGACCAACGCATCTTTTATTCCAATTGCAAATGAGGCAGGTATTTATATTAGAAGCCAGTTGATGAAAAGAAATTCAGTAGGGACAGTAGTACGATCAACAAGTAAACCCATTTGAAGCTTTTCAGTTGCCAACCCAAAAGGACATGTTGCGTCTGTTTTCAACACGTCGATCCCACTGACTGTCTTGAAAACCGTGGCGAAATATTTTATTTGTCTGAATAAAAAAAAAATTTATTGCGAGTAAAAATCTTTTCCATACATTTTTAGATTTCTTTTTTGTTGAAAAGTAGTTAAAGCCAAGTTATGAACACACAATTTTAGAGCCCTGCTGTTATATTCGCAAGGTAAATATGTTACACATAACAAATAATGTTCTTCGTACTTTATGAAGCGAAAGCAATGAATTTCGCCGTTAACTTGTCAGAAGCCGATTTTCATGTATAATGATGCTGATGTGTATGCGTGTCATATAATCTTAAAGCCCCCCCAGGCTTTCAATGAGAGTAATGTTACAACAACAAAAGCTTACTACTCCATCTGATGTGGCTCGAATATAAGTCGTGTAGCATTCTTATTAATAGGTCTGGGTCTGCATTTTACACACTACGGTCCACGTTTGCAATATAGAGAGAATGTGTGAAGATAAACATAAAAATCAGAAATCATCGATCTTAAAACTGGAGAAATTGGCTTTCATAGTTAAAATTTGAAAGCAAATCGGGAAGTAAAAGCTCACGAGAGGATAATCAAATCCTTTCAAATTCCATGAATATTTTTAGGGATTTTTAAGCTGAATGCAAAATCTTTCATGAACTCTTTTCGCCGCTACACGCCAACGTTGATTTCAAGAATTTTATTGGTTTTCAAATTTAGGGAAGGAAAGACGACAGTGAAGAAGTGAACAGTAGCGTCGTGGCGTTGTATCGATTCATCCGGTCTACTACTTACTTTGAGCATTTTTAAAATGTTGATTTCAATCTTTTACGTCAATTCTTTGCGCATAAATCAACTTTGCTCGGTGTTTCGTTTACGTAGGCAAATTAGTTTTGATACCAGAGTTCGTAATGGCAATATGTATGTAAGGTAAGACGTACTATGCCTAACTGTCGTCTCACTCGGCGGTCTTGCTATTGCTTTGATACTTTGTTGCCTTGCGTCATCCGCCGATTGACAATTTACTCCACTAATCGTTTTGAGGCTTAAAACTTTTTGCCTCGGACTAGGCTCTTCTTCAGAAATGTTCCAATTAGCGAAAGGTCGAAGTGGTTGAGTGATGGCATATGCTGCCGAGAAGAGATAACACGTGGCTCGGTTATATCTGCGTCGAAACCCGAACAGAGTTTTTAAATTCATACTGGGATCACATCCAATGTAGGCGCCATTTTTTGTGTTTGAATTTGTATTGATAGGTTCCATTGCTGGGGAGGTCGAAATCATGCACGCTGATGTACCATTGCTTGACAGGATCTGATCCACGCTGATTTTCCCGTCACAATTGTCCATCAGGTGGCGCTCAAATCGTGGTTAAAGTATACCAAACTCTCTTCACATATGTGAGTGACGTCACATATTCGTGTACTTGATTTTGTGTTTCGGATATCGAATACCGAAACTATACTCAATTTATGATCGAACCCAGGGAATCGAACCCAGGCCTTCTCCGTGGGTCAATACAGTGAAAGTGAACCACTCGTCCTCAGGTTCAAATACTACCCAAATGCTAGTTCTTTTGGCTTGCAATGTGGACGTGTCGGGAAAGATTTGGAGGAGTGGAGGTGCTCAACAGGACTTCTTGAAAGATTTGAACGATGAGTGGGTTATGTCTGTGTCGTACAACAAACAGGAAAGTCTTGTGATTTTTTATGACGAGATCTGAATTAATTCAACACCCGCTTGCCCCTTTTTTGGCTTGCAATGTGGACATGTCGAGAAAAGTTGGTAGGAGGATGGAGGTCTGAAACAGGGCTTATCGAAAGATTTTACAGATGAATGGGTAGTACGAAGGATTCGGCCGCGATCTCTTTGGTTAGAAATGACAAAATTTTTAAAATCCCTCGCAAAACGACATCGCTCAACGTCTAGGCATCGAAGTGGATTGTTTCGACTCATGTTATGTAAGGAAACTATTCATCTGCATTTACAAATACCATTGCCGCAATAAAAATGGTTGGTGCCAAGCACAACATAAATGTAAAACCAATCATTTCAACGTTATATTTCGGGAAAATTGTCATCATACTGGTTTTGTGGAAAATTAAATGGAAAATGTAGAAAGTCATTTTGTGAAAGTCTTGTGGCATTTATTTACTTTTCCCCATTTTGTTGACAATGAAAGCGACAAAACAAATGTCTTGTCTCCCAAAAATGAAAGCTGAAAACACGACACGCTGGCATTGTGAAAGTTTTTTTTTACTTTTTACTTTTTTTGTGTATGAAACATAACGGAAATAAACGGCAAAATATCGTAAATAATGGACGGGAGAAACAATTTGAGAATTCTCATTGTATTCCGAGTCAGAAATTTCTGTATGTGAAATATGAAACAGTTTTCGGAATAATACTTTGAACGTTGAACCGAATTACACTATAATGCTGGGAAATAAATTAATCGAAAAATTGTCAAACCTGAGACTCTAACATGAGCGTATACCATGTACACGATGAGTAGGTTGAACGATTTTATGAATAAGAACCGAAAGCATACAGTCAAAATGGGAACAATGTGAAAATGTCTTCATTGAAGGATATTACAATGTAATAGGAAGCTCAACTCTGTGCCAAACGTTTTCAGAAGGTTGTGTCGATTGGCCTTCTCGTATTTCCCAAACAAGAGAAGTTTAAAGACTGAACTATGGGTATAAGTGCCGACATGTAACTTCATTCCATAATAGGAAATACGATGCTTTTAGATCAAAATGTAAAAGGCATCACACTTTGTAATCGGATTTATTTCGTGAATGTATAAAACGAAAGACAAGACATGTGCACATAATACACATCATTGTACAGGATATGCAATGTGCATTCAAACATTTGGCGCTCCATTTTCAGATTAGAAAAGATTGGTGTAACCCGGACCAAATGGCGTTCGGTACTTCATGTGATAATTGGCCAGATTAATTCTGTACATTTGATTGTCCATTTCTCTTTGGCTCCATCCGTCCGGACACCGACCATTTTCCAATTGACTTAAGGCCACATCTCGTGCCCATATTCTCTTCAAATTATCGGGCGTTTCGACGTATACCATTGCTGAGGTGCTTGTTGTACCAGAACTATTCTGCGCCACACAAGAATAGACTCCGGTATCTTCAGGTAGGGCATTTCTGAAGCGTAGCACATAACTTCTCGGTTCTCTATGACACATCTATAACGAACAAAATTAATGGAAAACTCCGTTAGATCGAATCGACCGACACGTGGCGGTTATTTTGTATAAATCCAACCTCAATGCGTTTGCTCTCCTTTAATGGTAACGAATTTTTCAACCATTCCACTTTCGGCTTCGGCTCTCCGGAAACCACAACGGTGACATGACTGTTGGCATCGGAAACGATATCGGTCCGTTTCAAACGTTTCAAGAATTTCGGATGCTCGTCCGTTTCTAAATCCATAATGCGTAGAGTTGCCGTCGCTGTGATAGTTCCGTAACAGTTCCGGGCCGTGCAAGTATATTGTCCGGCATCGGTGGCTAGTAGCTGGGGGATTTCCAATCGATATGTCTCCGGAATGAAGTGCTGTTTCTGAAAACGATTCAGAAATTTCACGGTTTGCATTAGAAAACCATTTACTGCATTCGTTGGTTCGCTTACTTTCATTTTGGCAAACTGGGCAGTGTTGATAAGGTGTCCATTCTTGTACCATCTTACTATTGGTTTCGGTGTAGCAAAGATGCGAGTTTCGAATACCGCCGTTTGGCTAGACACAACATAGCAATCTTTGGGCGAAATCACAAAACATGGAGCAATTCCAATCGGTTTCACCCTTTCAATATATTTTTCGCATTCACTAACATCGTCTTCGGGCAATCTGAAAATTACGAGTCAGTCACACACTATTTTACAACAAAACTCTTTCACTAACCGGCTCTCCAAGCGCTCATTCACTACACTGTTGTCCTGTTGGACTTCCTCTGAATCAATTTGCGCCTGGGCCTCGATATCTGCTCCTGAGTCCATGTTTTAGTGCTAACCGAAAAAAATCAACCGAACGAATTATCAGACCACTGTTTAAAGTGACTTAAAAGTGGTGTTTATGATTCGCTGTCTAATGTGATAATAAACAGTACGGACGCAATGTTTATCGATAGATCGATCAATCGATAAAAATAGGCAGACCATGGCCTTCAAAATCGAACGATTGGCAACCGATTTTTTCCTCTGTCTTCCGTCCCTCATTTTACGGTCAATGTCAACGTAAGATTTCTTTTAGTGTAAGTGTAACAACAGTTCGACAGTCGTCATATCAAGAACACTCGCTGTATACTTCTCTACTATCTCTACTCTATGTTACCTATACGTCTCAATCTGAATGATAGAAAGCGAAATTATTGATGGGATGCGCTTTCTAAAAATAGTTTCCTTGCTGCGGAACAATTCAATCAATTAGTGTTCATGACATAAACATCTTTTTAGCCATTACGATAAAATGTGAGATACAGTCACAGAACTGTGAATACCGACACGTTTCTGATTTAGGAGGTGTTTTGCGCTTCGTATCTTCAATCCACATGTTGTATTTAGTAAACGAGACCCTACATTCTTATATTTGTGATTTCGTAATAAGACGCGTACACTTAGTAAACAAAAATTAAAGAAAATAAAAAAAATCTAGTTCTTCATTTGATAAATCAAACTAGGTCTCACCTTCTGGGTGGGTTGGATCCTTCGACTGACGCTCATAATTTTGATCATGTTCATGTTTGCGGAATTTCAATACTTGACGATTAAGTTAGTTTTACTTTTTGAAATTTGACCTGTATTCCAACTTCAACTTGATAACCAATTATCAACTGGATAATCGATTGACATCGATTTTGAATTCGCTTAAAATTTTTCCTTCCTAAAATTACTCGTCTTTGAAATTAACCTCGGGAATTTGGTTGGGCGTCGAATAAAAAAAAAATTCAAAATCGTGATGACAAAGAAAATGAGGACTCGCACATTTAAAAATTTTAGTAACATTTCATGCATTTCCATTCAATGGTAGGGGACCCCCAATTTTCGGTGTTTCTTGGCGTAAAACCCTTGACTTTCAGTCAAGTGAACTAAGTAGATTGAATGCAAACCACAAACGTGTCGGTTTTCACTTTGGTGAGACTGTAAGAATGAAAAATCTTCTAACAGATGTCTTATACTGCAATTCATCAACAGAGAGTTGAAATTAGTTTGAAAACTATCTTTGAGATACCAGTCAGAGTCCTACGTCCTACTGAGTCTCATCAGAGAATTAAAAATTAACTAGGTTATCCAAAAAATTTAACCGAGCAAAAACTCAATTAATTGGAATTGAAATGGTTGAATTGTTAATGAAACTTGAAATTAGAAAATGCGTAAAGTGCTCTCGAGAGTGCTTAATCAAATAATATCTAATTGCCACATCGACGCAATGTTCATTTCCCAAAAATAAAAATTTTCAATTTAAATTTACATTGTGGAAGAGCCTAGGTGAAACAGCCAAAATATTCCAATGAAATATATATTCTAATCCGCAGCAAATAATACACAAAAAGTTTAACGTCTCAGTATAACAATAAGAATTCACCGAATCGGAAATATTTAAGGATTTTCTACCTAGTTCTGTACACATCTCTAGGATTAATTATCAGAATCGGTCTTCGATATTATTTAACTTTGTTAAAAAGGGTTTCATTTCGGGTTTTCTATTATTTTCTTCCATTGTACACTTTGTTTCGTACAGTAATACATCGGAATGTCTTGGTGGAATGGTTGGTATACTGCTGCATACCGTGATGTGGGTTGGTTTTAACATTCAGTCCTTCTGTTATTTAATTACACGTGTTTCTCTGTCGTACATAATTATCTTTGAAGTTCTAATAAAACGTAGCATCAGACGATTACCGTAATCGGTCTTAATGACTGTGACATGTTAAACCGTTTGTGATTATATAAAAGATATTTTGGGCGATAGATAATTTCGAGGAAATTGACGAACAAAAGCTGAACCGAGAACAGTGGTGACGATTTCAATCTCGTTGAATGAAATAGAGCGAACGAACGAACGAAATTTTGATTCAATTGATTTGATTGTTGTAGTGGCCAATCCTTCTTACTCTATAAGTGAATTGTGTTGTCAGCATTAGTCAGTGTATACCTGATGCAAGTCACACCCATTTGATTTTAACGTAGTGACGGATTCTGATTCCAATAGAATCAACCGAAGTAGTAACGTATTGCTATAGTCGGATTTTCATAGTGATTCGGAACATTGTCTCATAGGATATGCTCTGAAAATGTAGCAATTGGCAGTGGTGGTTAAAAGCATAATGTATCCTGAACCTGTCACTACTATGGGATATGGGGTATCAACTTCAACCTCGGGCTAATCTCTATCAAAGCACTAACTAATATAAACAAAACATTCATCAGGTGCGAGATGTCTTGCTATCTTCCACAGAACCTATCAACACCCGAACATGTATATGTCCATCGTCTGTAGAGACAGTTATTCAAAGACAAAAACAGCCTATTTTCGACTTTCGAACCTTCACTACCGGCCACCCAGCTGAAAGTGAGTATGGTGTGACAGTGGCTTTGGACTATGCAGACCTCAGCTATATCCATCCGACGGAACAAGATCTACTTTCAAAAAAAAAATCCCTCACAATGCATTGTCAAGCTGCGAAGCTGTGAGTCAGGCAGGTCAAATAGAGGGCCAGAATAATATCGAAATGGCTATTCTCTCCCACATCTTTCTTGATATAGTGCGGAATCTGGTACACGAGTGTCGAGGAATTTTAACAAAAATGGCACATGTCAAAAAATCCAATAAAAAATGCGTTCAATTTCGGCAGGTCGTTTTCCAAAATAATCCCTCGCGAAACCTTTTCTTGACCTAAGGATCTGCTAGTACTGAGTGGAGATTCTAAAAAGTAACGTTCATTCAGTCCTTATATCTTTCACTAAGTATGACATTCACACCACTACCCACCGAACAGACTTTTATTTTCACAGTCTTCTTGCTAAAGTTTTGGTTTCTATGCCACAAAATATTCGGCTTATTGAATTGAAATCTCAATAATTGGGTTTCCTGAGAAAATATAATCTTCGTACCTGTACTTGACTTCTTGGGAATATTGAATTTTCGTTCACCGTATCTAATAATCTCAAAGTAGAGTTTAATTACAACTTCGCTTCAATCGAAAATGTTATTTTCATTTAATTCATTGAAGTGATTATCAATAATAGTACGGATGACAAACTGTTTTCCGAAAATCGAGTGGCTGATTATTGTAGTTGTAGAGTTGGTGTCGTGGTTCCGTTGAATCCTATTCAACGGGGCGTTGGTCTGATAATTATTTTTTTTAATAAGTCCAGCCATCTTACCGGAGTAAGATTCGTACGGAGACCACCGTTGGTGATATTCAAATGTTCCCGCTTATTTCGAATGTACTGTTTCTTGTTGTTCCCAATAGATGGAGTTAGTCATTGTCAATTGTTGATTTTTCTGTCAAAGTGGACATGTGCATCCATGAGATATCACTTTGTATTATTTCTAATATTTTGAAAGCTAGCGGTCGATAGAGTTCAACGAGGCAGGAAGCTTTACAGCCAAGTCTAATCACCGTTATGATTAGGAAAAACGGTTTGGACAATGTCTCTGCCGGGAGTCGAACCCATGAACCATAGGCTTGTGAGTCCAACGCTCTACCGATTGAGCTACCTGGACTGATAATTAGTAGACATCATTGGCAGATAAAACACCGGTTCACGCCTAGTGGTTCTCACTGGCCTTTGAAGCGAGAGCTTGCTGGTAAACTTGTAAGTAAAGCATAATTTCGCATAGTCCGCAAACACTGATCGTACAGTGGTCTGGGATGAGCTACGCGAAACTCATAGAAACACATCCACATAAATTTTTTTTTGACAAATTCGATCTTTTCAATTGCGTAGCACGAACTCCAAACGGTAGAGCATTATTCAAGTTGACAGCGAACCAGAGACGCGTATACCAAGTACATACTGCACTCATATCAGAAGTATTTACCACATCGAAATACGAAACCGGAGCATCTTGTATGCCTTGCGTGTTATACTTTCGACGGGTTTATTGAATGAAAGCTTGTCATCGAATAACTCGAGTAAATTTCATACGTTTTCCCTGATTTTTATATCATTTGAAAGGTAAGTCCAAATTATATCTCGATTAAAGGTAAAGGGTTGTGATGCTAATCTTTTTAGTTTTTACATTCTATGAAACTTCTATCCACCGAAGACTACATATTGTGATTTATGACTTAGATATGAAGCGAACCAACGAACAAGATTCGTAGAGACTCCAAAATCTCTTAGTTTGATCAGAAGTTTGTCATGGTCCACTTTATCGAAAGCTTTCGCAAAGTCGGTGTACATTGTGTCGATTGGGCGACCACCGATCATAGCATCTGCAAACATTGACGCGTACTCCGTTCTATTTTCATCGCTGGGACGCTGGGAGAAATAGGAAATTGCTAAATTGCCACCAGAGAGCGCAGCGACTCTCCCCTTCGATGAGCAAATAACTATTTCTAGATGTTGTTACGTTTGATAAAATACCTCATCATTATGGAATAACAGTGTCGACACTTAAAATAAGTGGTACCGATAGCATTACCATATTTTGAGCCCTGTGCTAAGTCTGCCACACGATTGCCATGATAAGTACTGATCTGCATTATGTGACTTTTTATTGGTATCGGAAAACTTCGTCTTTTGTCACCTTCTGAGCATTGGGTGTGCACATTATGAAGGTGATACAAAGTATAATTTTGCTAATTTTCATGTTTTACAATAATAATAATCTCGCTGTGCTCTAACACAGTCGTTGCAAACTACCAAACTTTAACCGGTGATATTAAATTCCATTCTCTTTCAGTTCAAAGTTTTGTGTTATGATGCCATTATGAGAACTCTTGTTATTATGTGAAGTACAAAAAACTATTTTCACATTATTTGCAATAGGAACAAAAAGCATACGTTACACACACACACTCACACATAATAATGGCTGAGCAAAAGGCGCACTGTGTGTGGGAACCATGGTATAATTCATACGAGTTTTTTTCCTTCTCCTTTCAAACAACCAAAAAAAAAGTAGATTTTCATGCTGTTTCGGACAGCAGCGCAGAGATCGTAGCGTGAAAATTCAAAATCAGGGTTTTGTGTATTTTTCGAGGTACTGCTTGAATCAACATCAAATGGCAACCTTTCTTTGTTTTTGCTAAAACGTGCATCATTAACCTAAAATGGTAGCTGGATAGAGTGTATATATTAAGGTAGGTACATGTTCCGCTATCATTAAAAGCACATTCAAAAGATACACAACACAGATACCAAACAAGTTCTGTGTTCCACAGAAATAACTAAATTCATTTTACCTTCGGTCGTGGTCATGGAAGTTTCAACTTTCAATATACAATACAATAATATTGCGGGCGAAATAGCGCTCGTTCCATCCCGATAGCGATTGTATAGTTTAGTTTCGCCTGCATACATCCATTTTTACTCGTTCTCTCAGCAACATGCGAAGACTAATTGTAGGTAGACTGGTATCTCGTACGCAAATGGCCATTATTGCGATCATTGATTTTACGCCATTTTTGATGTGTGGTCTTGACATGACTTCATCAATCGACGAAACTTGATAATTTTGCCCTTCTAATCACACACACAAAATCAACGTATAAAACCAAACCATAGCACTGCTTACGAGCATAAACACATCTTCACCGTGTATCCTGACAATCGAAGGCAAAACAATACAAGTAGTCGAGAATTTCTGTTATTTGGGAAGTTTCTTAGCAAAGGATGGCGGAGCCAATGTGGACGCTCAAAGCCGGATACAAAAAGAGCGACAAGCATTCATTTCTCTAAGTAACATAAACTTGGAATTCAACACAATTATCGAGGAGCTTTTTTTTAAATATCGCTTTATTATCACTCCTTGTCGAAAAGGCGTGAAGCACAAAATTGAATCGAATTGAGCCGAATCACATTCCAACTCAGTATTGTCCTACGGCTGCGAAACTTATAAAGCGACGTCAGAAATCACTAGCAAAATACGAGTTTTCGTAAACAGATACCTTCGACGAACAGTGAAAATACGCTGGATAGAAAAGATTTCCAACGGCGGTCACACATTGCTGGAAATATCGCGAAGACCGCATAAAAGACTGGAATCCACAGGGAATTCGAAGGAGAGGACGACCGAAGATCACGTAGAAGTAAACGGTCGTCGACGAAACGAGAATAGCCGAGATAAAATGGACCGAAGTGAAGGATCATGTTTCACCACGCATATCTAAAGTCAATATGTCAAGCATTTGCATCATATACATTCTCTTATATCGTCGACCGTCAACCGAAAAGCCGGCTGCGAAAACCGATCACTTGAATATATAGATCATTAAGAAGAAAAACTTCTGCGTTTACTATTCAGGATACAGAACATCGAATGTACCTCATTGGTGACCCCGACGTGATTTGAACATTTTGTGGACGTTCTGTGCTCCCCCGAGGAGTAATAAGACCAATGATGATGACACAATCAAAATAGGCCTTGCATTTCTTTCGTAGAAACAGGAATAACGTAAGGACCTCATAATTAACATTCCCATCTAGGTGTAATTAAGTCCTAGGCAACATCAATATAATATCTGGAAAACTGAATGTTTTTCTGGCTTTTGGGTTATTTTTCCATTTCCATTCATTTTATGTACGGCACATTTTTCTACAAATGCAATATTTATACGTACACATCAATGGTATATTATGTGCGCACTGCATACAATACCGTACATGTTACGTATAATAATGCATTGCATACGTAAAACCATTTTGATGGTTTGGTGTTGAAAGAATACTCTTCTATTACACCAAGGCTTCGAATTTGAAAATCATTAATGTGGTTGCATGTAATATTTATCTTTAAAGGGTCGAGTTTATGATAGCATTTTCATTTCGAACTGGTTGGTAGTTACTATGTATGTACGTTACGTATAGATGATGGGAGCATAAATCAACACGAAAGTTTTTAGATTTTAGTTTACGAATGGACTTTGTGGAAACTGATTTGTTTGCTTTTCAATTTATCAAAAACGAAAACATACGAAATTTGGAGCATTCATTTGGTGAATCTGTAGGTTCATTTCCATGTTATTCATACAATTTGCGGTTACGATGCAGGGCCTATTATGCAGATTATTGAGTTTCTTAATTTGAAATTATTTCCTTTCAACTCACGCGATGACGCTCAGTCTTGAGTTACGTACGTAAATGGGCATTTCGTATCTACGTAATTTCGTATTACTCGTGTTTTGGACGGTATACCTTCGGATATGAGTAGCCCAATATCCATACAGATTTACATAATTTCTGTTTTCACCGTCCAACACGGATATCATGAAATTACGTAAATACGAAATGCCTTCAAAACTACATCACCACATATGCCGAATATAAATCGTTTTAGTATTCCCTATAACAATCCCTGGTATTTTATATACATTCCATGGAAAATAAATGCATAGCTAAATGATTCTAATTTGGTATTAGTTAAAGGCTTTTATAGAATTGGTCTTTATTGGCATGATAATTAAAACAGAAGCGTTGACTTCCGGATTGACTACTACGACACAGAATATCTGAGTTCCCTCCAAACAACACTACACTGGTTCTACAATACATGATTTCTTAAGTTATGAACTTTAATCGACTATCTGAACTACAGTATTTTAAACAAAGGTTCGAAAATAGTCTTAGGATGGGAGCAGAGATGGCGATATACAAATTACCATTCATTCATTGTGGCATCAGATAAGATACTGAAAAGTGCCATCGAAGAAATACTACAGTTACCAAATAATGGAACTCTCGACGCAATGGTGTATTCAAACAAAAAAGGAAATCTTTTGTACCAGTAGACACGTTGATCTCTTCGCCTACAACCGTGTTCTCGGCAAAGGTTTCAAAACTGACAGCCGACGATTAGAATTGAAGATGAGCTTGACCAACCGTATGCATTCGACCAAGAAAAGAACCGTGCGTGCCATACTTCCTGTCTAAATTCGATATATATCGGATATCGAAGTCATCTGTGTTTACATAGGCGCCAGAGGCACGATAAGTAAAGCTTTTGTTGATTTTCTGAAGCGTTTTAAGATACCGCTTTCTGTGGTGGAGACTATCGTCACTGCTGTTTTAAAGTTCTCGCTTGTTTTGAGATCTCAATAACCGCCTTTTACTGCCAATGACAAGTTAAATATGGGCCACCGGCTTTGCTTGACTTCCTCAAGCCTAGAGGTATGTAAATACTCTACGAAGAAATGAAGATCCGTCATTGATACATCGCCTAGGCCAGAAACTCATTCATTGCTATACTCGAGAGAAAAACTTCAAGAAGATTTTTTTGGAATCAAACCCGAATCATAGAGTACGAACCACTGAGCTAAGAACTATGGAAAGTTGACAATCAATAGCAGCAGAGCCATTCGCAGGAATTTTTCAATATCTCGTAATTGTATAGCTGATGGAGTGGGAATGATTCGGAAGATACAATTTGGGCGTGCGATAGATACTATACGAGATATAGAGAGAGGGGGAATTGCCTGTAATAGCTCACCTAAATCAACTATTTCAGCTATTTAGTTCCTCAAATTTAGTATTCGGATCAAAAAGCCATTCTCTGCGCATAAAGCGACAGCTCTATGTGGCACTTAAATAAACTCCCCAATAAAATAAATTTGTAATTCAATCAAACAGCACTTATGTTCATCACCGTTTCGTATAAATAGAACGAACCATCAGTACATTGTATTATATGTAACACACAGCACACCCACGCACCTAAAACGTAATGTATTTCAAAAGCCATTTATCAAATAAAAAGCTTTTCAATTTAATGATTTTTCATTTGTTGATTAAGTAGGCATCGCTTTATTGTATATGGGGCACCTAACGCAGTTTCTCAAATTCAAAAGAAGTTTACCAAACAAGTTTTCAACAAATCACCCAAAATCTGGTTTGCATTTTGGAGCAAAGTGTGTGGTTTTACCAACAACCAGTCCAACGTAACATCTTTGACCTATTTCTCAACTTATCTTCCTTTTTTGTTCTCGTACTCACGTAATGTGATTCTGAAGCCGGAAAAACCTTTACACACACAGAGATTCCCTTCTCTATTCTATAGATGAAATTCGATGGGTGAAAGTAGCGCTGTATCAAAACCTTCGAAATATTGGAATAATATCATCAACACATCGACATCAACTATTATGATTTTCGATGTTTATTTAGTATAGCGATAACTAATGCCATGAATAAATTGGCATGTTAGATAGCACATCTGAGTTAAATGCAATTTCAGTTTATAAATACGTCATGCGGACCCCCCATTTATTTTAATAGCTGTCCCATGTGGAAAGTTGTCATTGCATGTACATGTAATGACCACTTTCCGCGGGGGCAAACGTTAATCTAATAACATCTTTCCGAATAATAGGGTCCTCCGATTTTGACCTTTTGCGGGTGACACCGGATACAAAAAGTTTACTTATCCTCTGAGATTTTGAAGTCAGATGAGAGAAATTTTTTTAGTCAAATATAGGCTTGCGCCATGCGCCAAGCCATTCACGCCGTAAGTCCGCTTCAAAATTTGAATTTTGAGTGAATCGATGAATGAACAAATGAATTGAAAAGTAAATGTCAACGCACTCTAATATGAGAAAATCGCGAACATGGGTCACACAACGCTGCGTCTGCGATCCGAATCGTGCGTTTCTTTTTAAATTTCGAGCGGACTTACGGCGTGAATTTTCTGAAAAATTTAGAGTTTCCTGTATCAGAGCCATATTTGGTGCTGACGGACTTGTCAATCATGACTTCTTGATTGCTTTTAGACTCTCCTGGCTTCAATACAATAGATCGAACAGGAAACGTGTTTAAGAAAAGTTCGACTAGTAGCGTTGAGGTGGCTCTAAAGTTCGCCGAAGTCAACTTTTTCAGGTTTTTTCGAACCTAATTCAAACAGTTTTACTAAAAATTGCTGACCAATTTTGTGCTGTGATAGCTTATTTTGAAAACAAAAGATCAAAATCGGGGGACCCTAATGTGATAGGGATTAGAAAAGATTTATCAAATGATTTTAATAATTGTGTTAATTTGTATGATAAGTAAAATGAAATTAAAATCCGGTAAGCCTCGATGTTCACCTCCAATGTCAATAATATAAGCTATTGTCCAAGAGATTCCTTTCACAAGAATGTTCCTATTCAAGAATATAAAATAGACGGCTCCAAAATGGGAGGTGGCACAGGAGCAATGATATACTGTGAGGAATTAGAATTAGTGGTGTCGATCTACCAAGATGATTTTCACAAGGAGATTTTCCTATCATTTTCCCTTCACATTGTAATAAGCGTCTAGCTCACCTGCTGTGAAGCCCTTGAAAATCTGAATCCTAGAAAAATTGTTTCATTGTGAAACAAAATTCATTGATACATAAAGGATTGAATTGAAATAGTCTCAGCGACAGACTTCTAGTCTGAGAGGTTATGGCGATAGGAAGATCCTGTCGCGCTTTAGTAAGCTCTCATTAGAATCTTGATCTGGTGTTAAGTTCGTCCAGTGGATGAAGAAATTAAAACAATATTAAAAGTCGATGCTTTTTCTTCGAATAAATTCAGAGGAGCTCAGGTCACCCTGAATATTTTGTCCAGCTACGGCCCTGGAAGTATACCTGTTTGCTGGATCATTTCTGATATTTTAACGAAAGAAAAATTAAAATTTTACGACACCCTTAACCGAGGAAAAGTCACGCCGAATTCTGTGATTTTTGAACCAAAAGAACTGAAAAGACTCTCAGGAGGGTCACTGAATCGTTAATCATAGGGTCGTATCAGATATTATCAAATAAAGAAATTCTCAGAATCTTCAGAAATTTTCTGTTTTTACATTTCTAAAGATTGTACATAATTGTAATACGTAGCGACATCTTCACTGCATTCTATCTTTTACCATATCAACAAAAATGTTGGTCCATTTTCAGTGAATCTTTTTTTCTTATAGGGTTCCCAGCTCGGAACAAAAAAAGATGGATGATCCAAACTATTGCGTCAAGGAGCTGTACTATACGGAAACGCTCGATGGATCAGTATCAATTATATCATTCCAATCAGTATCCACGGGATATTAATTGCGTAATACAAACTGGTTGTTTCCAATGGACACGAATTAATTCCAGGTCATAGAGCATTGGTATCGTTCCATGTCAGAGACATAACAAGAAGTGTATTGAACCAGGGAATGTATTGAACGATTTTTGTCATTGCATCTGACAATAATCTTAATTTTACGTTACAATCTCACATGTCTCAATTGTTGTTCTTGACCTATTACTGTTAATGTGTGTACATACGAAGCTTATCAGCAGATTAGACAATCGGAACATTTTAGTGATAATAAGAAGTGATCTGTTGAAAATCACAATCCTTAGATGTATGAAAGTACCTATCAAAAATAGTGATTTGTTTACCGAGAGGTGAAAATAGAAAATTTGAAAAAGAAGAATTGGCTCGAGTTGGAATTTCTTATTTCCACTCAGATGTGAACCGAACGTTTTTTTTTACATAATAAGGTATTTGCTCTTCAGACGAATTCATTGTCCAAATTCCACTAAAATTATCAAAGTCAACATATGAAGTATCGTAACCTCACATTCCGAAAATTGCCAACCATTTGATCTATTTGAACTATTATGATGGTAATCGACAAAGCTTACACTTCTTAGGATAGAGCCAGTGAGCTGGAAGGATTTATTTGCAAATACAGCACATTATCGACTAAATGAGTTGCAATAATTTTCTCGTTTAACAATTTTTTTATCCGTTAGCGCAATTCTATTTATAAATAAACTTTTCCAGCTCAATGTCTCCTATCCTTAATAGCAATTTTTGCCATGTGTGGTTACGAGGTTTTGGTGATATTTAAATGAAAATGAGTTCGTCTAACGAAAAAGTAAGTGAACTCGCTATGTCCTCTGCTCCATACAAATTTTGACATTTTACCATGCCTTTCATTGCTATTAGGGGGCACGTTTGAGAGATCGGTCACACATTTGACACTACACTTCAAAAACTCATATTTAGGAAGAAATCAACATTGAACTGTGGTCGGGGTTCATGGATCGTCCCTTACGAGTGACAAAACGAGAGTTTGCCACACACTTTTGACGTATAATAAACTCTATGATCAAAAGTTCTTCGTGCGGGTCAAGCTTGGCATGTATGGTATCACTGCAAAGCTTGAATTTCAGGCTAAAGCCTGAATAAAGTTCTGAATGGAATTAGTAAGGTTCGCCGAGAGTAGTGAAAAATGACATAGCAGTAGAATCTGAATCAAATCTTCGGAAAGGGCCGGCCACGACTTATGGCAAACAGTAACAGGCAAACATAGCTTGAGAGAAGTTTCAATGGAATTAATTTGTCATTGAATGACACTCAGAACCAACACAACTAGAACAGTTGTGTTCTTGAACATATATGAAACATCAACATTTCGGCAAATCGTGCCAATCGTCAAGTCAAGTCATTCAACTTGGTATGCTGATATGGGTACAGCACCGAAAGTTGAAAGTTCTATTTGAACAATCTTCGGTATAACTGGGTCTAGTGAATTATACTGAAATGACATGGTAGCGTCATCTAACGTGACTCTCCAAATTAACTCTAACTCAAGCCGTGTATTCCATGTGGCATAGCTAATTGGTGGGGATCACCGACTTGTTCTGAAGAGAACAACCATTTTGTTGGAAATTATATACATTTTTGTTCAAATGAGTACTGTCCTACAGGCATTATAAATCGAGGTCCCTACCAGCCATAGTAAGGCGTATCGTATCGGGAGTAAAGTTGTTCCACAAGTTTCTCATAATTTTATGGCGGTCCAATTGAGCCATCAACCAATTAAATCGGTGATGGCTTCAATTTTGATTGGTTCCGCAAATTCACTCTTAATCACCAAAATCACCACAAAACACAGTCGAAATTTTTACTCTGAGTGCACTTTACTCGTGACCAAGGCTATAACTGGTGGAGGTCAAGGTTGTTTACAACAGGTTAAGACACCCACGAAGGCAGGTGGCACACAAAATTGAGAACGCACTCATTACAGAT
>JANTFA010040895.1:0-15400 GCA_026413405.1 Phytosciara flavipes | reverse complement strand
CGTTGAAAGTTAACACATTTGCGGAGAAAATAATGGTCTTACATTTTTGAAAAAGGGTTTCTTTAAAAAGATATCAATGAAAACAAAATACGAAACGCCACGCTGAAGGCTACATTTTGAGCTCAGTGGTGATTGCTCTTAATATGTAAATATACAACGCTGCAAACGAGAAGGACATTTTGTGTTTCGTTTTGAATTTCGAGCGCATTTACAACGTCCGTCAATTCCAATCAACACAATTCTTCCGATTTTTCGGATGCCATAAGTAATTAGAATACTCTTCAGACAGCGTAACCCGTTCAACGATTGGAGTGCGTGGTCTGATACACAAAATATTTTAGCAAATCTTTATTGTACACTTTACAGTCAGGTATTTTCTTCTTTCAAAGTGTTAGACATTTTCTTCAAATTCCTACAAAATGGATTATTTGAAGAACTAAATGCAGAAAGGAGACGTGACACATTCGCAAATTATATGATGAAAATAAAATTCCATTTGTGCACTTTCTTCGATTTTTTCCAATACAAAATCAGTATGTGTAGCAATTCATGCCCTTGTCCAGTGACTAAAATATCTCGAAATCCATTGATCTTTTCTCAGAGCATGTTGGATTCATTCCAAAGAAGGTCACTAATACACCAGTACCATAAAAAGTTCCATGAAGGTTGCTCTAAGAAAAGTCTCACCAAATCCGAGCTATTTCAAGACCCAGTTTGTTAGTCCAGGGACAAGGTCGTCGAATTTGCCATATGAGCGTACTGGAGTATTCTGGACACGCAAATATATGAGATTTCGGTATATCGTCACATACTTCCATTCACACATTCATATACTTATGACATAGCGCATCGTTACGTCATTGAACGAAAAAATAAAGGTAACGTTGTGCCCGATGCATGGAAAAAAAGTTTGGTGAAATACGATCACGGGTTCGGTAGTTAGAGCATATAGAGTGAGCCTGAGTCAAGCTACTCGGCCGTATAGCGAAGTTTTTGACCGATATCTCTAGTAAATTTCATCCAATTTTTATGAATTTATCTTGTTTGAAATGATGATCGTGGACCGATAGTACGGTAACTTTATAAAATGGCGTCTGAGCGTCATCTTGGACTTCAGTTTTCTTTGCATACGTTTCGAGTCACCTGATTTTAAGGCTCGAAATTAGTCGACAGCGGTCAAAAATTGACTCGACCTGTAAATTCAGGTCAGATTAGGTAATTTTATGAAGTCAAACCTTACCTGAATTTATTTAAAAATCAGTTATACCTGACAGGTTTCAGGTCAGGTCTGACCTGATCAATATATTCAGGTTTCAGATAAATTCGCTCAGATCAAAATTAAGTGAATCAGGTTCAGGTCAAAAGAAGTATCTGGTAATTCAGGTCAGGTTCAGGTAAAACCTGACCTGTTCTGAGCTTTACATGATTCTGATGAATTTTTTCTGAGTGATCAAGATCGCATCCGTTTCTGGATATGATTTTGAAATTTGTAGGCTTTGTATCGGACTTTCGAAATTGATGTAAGCAATTTTAATGTGACGTAATTGAGAAATGTATTTAGAAGAAAGAAGATTCAAAAATGCAGTGTTGCAGTGTCGTTTTATGATCGAAGACTTTTTCGGATAAATAGCTCAGCTGCATTGAATACTCGTACGGAACACTCCTGATGTTTTTCTTTCGAAATGGCCAAAAACTCCTATCGAAACGAAGTAGGAATGAAGTTTCATTTTCCTATAATTCGCAGGAAATTATAAGCTAATGCTTCATGCACCCTTGTTGCATCTAGTAACTATATTATCGTGAAAACTTGGAATTTTCTCTGAACATCTTGTTCAACAAACGATTCTATTTCTTGCAATATACAAATACGTGACTCCCCTTTCTTCAGTTTCGTTTTCAAATAATTTTTTTCAAATTTTAATTTATTCTAATAAATTCAATTTTCGACACCAATTCGACACCCACTTCGATACTCAGTCCAATACTCAGACACACTCACAATATGCCCCCATAATTTGGCTAAGAAATGATTTGCGGAAAGTTAATGTTAACTTTGAATATTAATCGTTCAATTCAGCGTGATCTATTCCAAATGAAAGTAATTAATTGCCCGGTGTCTTACATTAAACACACAACAACTACTTCCACTTGGAAATTCAATTGTTTCCGTTTTTAATTTAAAAAGATTTTGTGCCTACGGTAAATGGCTATTTTTACACAAAACGTTTCTTGTCAACACGGCTTAATCAGTCGGATGTTAATTATTATTCATCCATTAAATCAATTATTCCACTTTCAAAGCTTTTTGCATAGAAAGACAAAATGTGAAAAAAGTTTTCTTTTAATTGAAAGTAGAAAAAAACTCATCTGCAATTTCGAACCGCCTTCGGTGTACATATGTATATGCTAAGAGACAATATCCTCTTAACACAATTTTATTCTCAGGCCAATTACAAACAACAAAATTGATTAAAGAAAAAAGTGTTGTGTTAGATGGGAAAGAATGACGAATTTCTTCTCATAACCACGGGAACGACGGATTTTCGTACAATGAAGTAAAAGTGTTTGATTAAAAGGTATTAAAAATAGTGAAACTCTCTGCACACAAACTGCCATTATACAACACATATAATTATGATCGAATATGATGCAAAATCTAAGTTCATATAAATTGGTGCATGACAATTGTCGCCGGCGCATTGCAACTCATCGCAATGAAACCGAAGACGATCACAGCACAGAGCATACCGTACCTGGAACCGTACCCAAAATGGAACTGATGAATTTGGACTATTTGGGACGCGTTCGAACGAGAAGCAATGGAGTTATAGTGATGCCAAAAACTCGAATGCAATTGATGTCTAGTTACACGATACCTGAGAATAGAAATAAAATTAAAACGAATGACCACTTGGAATTTAACGAGGTCAAGCACGAAACGCCAAAAAGTAAAATTGATAAATTGTTCCAACATTCGTACAATTATCCGCTGAAGTATGCGGTCTACAAGAAGCACAACCGCAGTGACTTGAAGAAATTCGAGAAATTGCGACTGTCGGATGATGATGATGGGGTTAAGTTGAAATTAGACTCAGCTAAACGGAAGAACCGCGTCGACAACATTCAATTCTTTTTCGATAGCAAAGGATACGAAAAGCATGTGGACAATAAAATCTACGGAATCATTGCGGACAAGGTGAGCGAAGAAAATTCGAAAAGTTGGAGTTTCAAGAAGACTTGGAACCGGAAAATCAAAACCCTAGACAAGCCGGCGATAAAAGCCAGTCAGAGTAAAATCACTTCGAACAATCTGTCGCGGATCAATCAAATCTTTTCGGAAGCAAGGCATGAAACTGCTAAAAAAGACTTCGATGAAACGGCTGGTTCGTTGAAGAAAATCAAAAAGCTCGAAGATAATTTCGAGAATCGATGTTCGTGTGACGATTTAAAGTTCACAGTGAAACATAGGACACCATCCCAGATGCACTTATACGACGTACCTAATCATGAGAAAGCCATTCCGGGTCGAGATTTCTTGCATGATTCGAAGAAATTGGACAATGAAAATTGTAACAAATTTGCTCCGAGGAAGAAGCCTTATGCGCAGCAGATACATTCCGGTGGGGATCATATGCAACGGAAATATATCGAGAAGAATGTTGACAATGTTTCCGATAAATTTGCCAAGCAAAAGCATGTGTCTTCAGATTCCGACTATGATTCTGGTCACAACGAAAGTGATTATGCGAGCAAGAAATTTTCGGGGAATTTCCCTGAACCAGATTACGACACATTGAAGACGAAATCGCATGAAAAGTTTAGCAATTTGAAGAATTACATTATCCCGAAGCCATACAAAGAGATACCGGCACCGCTATCTCAACACAAATTCTCCGAAAGCAATCAGAATCTGAACAATTCAATCAAATCCAAGCATGTTCACAAAGACGATTTCAATTCAAAAACAATCGAAAAAGTCAGCAACACCCAAGTAGCTGATCGAAAACCGACGTACATGACATCGAAAATACCCAAACCGCTGGCAAAGATTCTGTCCAAATCAATCGAGACATTAGATTCCGACACATCGTCATCGGTAACAAATCAGAAAAGTATTAGCAAACTTTTCCCATCCAAATTGGGTTGCGATGGTGCGATATTTTGGAATGATTGTTATTATTATGACGAGCATACATGCTGCAATTGCCAATCAACACAATTGGATGGTTCTGGTTGCACTGCTGAGGCGTACATGTGTGTTTGTGATATTATACAGGTTTGTGTTTCTACTTGCGATATATATCTTGAATATGAACGTTAGATTTAAGAGAAGAAAGAAATTGACTTGATTGACATGATGTGGAATATATATCGTTCAGGTTACTCATCCAATGATGTTGTGTTTATTATGATCGGTTTCTCCACTGTACGTTTTCCAATTGAGGAATTTAATTAGTAAAAACCATTTCTTTTATGATTCGCAAGAACAGTTGGTTATTAACTTTAATGATTATTAAGTTCTTAATTAGTTGGAAAAAATCAATTTTTTTTATGAGAAATTGCAAACGAAATCCAATATGTAAACGATTTTTGCTTTCTCATTTTATTGATTTGAAATTTTCCAATTGAAGATTATGATTCTATGCGAGTGAGTTTAATTAACGCGAGCAATTTCATAATTAATAAAATACCATACGGCCGGGTGTATATCACCAACCAACGCATATAGATTTGGTCTTATTGGGAGTTTGAATTTAACTTTCAATAATACCGAAATTTCTGAAAGTTTCTAAGAACAAATGATGGAAAATAATAACGCAACTCTACCGCACAGTCTTGGTAGGTTTTTCTAGAACGGGCAACGTTCTCAATATTAATTAGCATTAAATTACATCGGCAGAAGTTTGAGAAATATTTATGTCGAAACGAAAGAAGGGGAACATCACGGCGCTCTTTGGAAAATTTTTTACTGCCCGGCCATGCGAAAGTTGAACGTTACATAGAAATAAACCCCCTGCGAAAATGATCCATTACATGGCGGAACAGTTCTGGTTCATTTCGCATGTGGCAGGTAGTGAATAGGTTGTTTTACGTCAAATTCATTATCAAGTGGTAGGCAGAGAACCAGAAACAGTCTTAGGACAAAAGAAAACTCACTGGTGCGTTGTTGAGCAACTTGTTCGGTAAACTGTTTCTCGACAAAAAAAAATAGCAATCTTCGGCTGATATAATGAACTACTTTCGCAGCATCAAATATAAAAGTAGATTACTATGTCAGGGAAGTAATTTGATATCTTGTATCCAGATGAGTGGTAGTATCCTTGTGAAAGGGTATCGAAAGGACACTACGCGAACTGTAGCTGGTTTTGCATTCAGCTGCTCCATCTCTGTCGATGCCAATTAACTTTTCAGAAGCGACACACGTGTCGCTGCGATACTATCGCAATACTTTTGTTTGTTCGAAGTGTTTTGTTGTGTGCTTGAGAGATTTACGAGATCTACTACTTCATTTGTTGAAACATAAATTTTTCCATATAAAGGAAAAAGGGCATTTCACAAGAGGAATTAACCAAAAATCAAGGTCAAATCTACGTTATAGAAGGTTTTCACTCATGAAGAAATGTCCCCGTTACCTCCCTAGCAAACGAAGCTCCTATTCTTCGGTCCATTGTGATACGTAATAGTATTGCCATATGAGAGGAACAATCGAAGTTTGCTGAAGTGTCTCCTTATATGACAATTCCATCTCGGGACAAATTGACTTATCTCCATACAGAGGTCTGGCATTTTGTGGCTGTAAATTTTTCCCTAATGGATGAAATTGAACAGAGCTTGTTGTGGATCCGCACGAAACTTGATTTATGTAGGTCCACAAGAAGCAAAATTACAATCGGACAGAATTTTGTATTTAAGAGATGCGTCATTTTGTCTCTAGATGAACAATATGATGCTCAATTGTTGCATGAGCCAAAATGAGAAAACCGACCTAGTCAAATAAATGATAAGTTCCACTGTCAGTGTCAGTGTTTAGTATTGTCGGTTAATGTGACCTAGGTTAAGAAAAATTTAAGGATAAACATTACATTACAATGCATTTCAAGCAAATAACAACGACCCTGTTACCGACGGCTTTACATCTGTTATCGATAAAGACGACAAAAGTGAATGAATCGAATTCTCTGATTAATTCACCATTATATAGGAAAATGCGATCTCAGAGGATTGAAGTAACAGATTCAAAGTCGGTACTTTGAAAACTGTTTGTTCAAGAGAAGTAGTAGACACGATAAACATGCTATTGTTATGCTTGCCGTCTGTGATAGGTTGTTTGGTGGACGAAAATATTTCTCTGATTCAAATCAACTCAACAATAGTCAAACATTAGCTCAATTCGCAACAGATCATTGATAAATTCAACTCGCTGAACTGCAAATAGCTAGCATCGAGGCTAATACCGGGACTACCAAGACCAACGATCAGTTGAAGTTTTGATATATTTTAATCAATTTACAACTTTGTTCTGAGCAAAAAAAAACCCCTAGTGTAGTTCTGGTGCCCGGTTTAGTTATTGCAACAGAGCATTCTACAAAAATATCTATTTATCAAGGCTGCGTTCTGCTTCAGGGAAGTTTTAGACTGGTGACAAACAAAGTTGGGTCGATTTGCTGTCGTTTTTTATAAACAAGTGAATTTTTGAGCGTCGTAATGGATTACTGACCTTAATTTAATGGCGCCGATGAAAAAGCTAAGCTACTAATTATTTACCTAGAGCATCATCTTTCTTATTGATGGAACGTATTCACAATCTGAATTTATGCAAATTTCATACATGGCTGAAGGCATGGTTTTTTTTCAATTTTATTTAACTTGAACTAAATTTTACCTATTTTATTACAGGGAGATGGAATCAACACAAGACCACATTCAATGGAAGGTCCCATGGATTCGGGTATATCAGTTAGTGGCGACACAATATCCAGTCCAGATAGCGATATATCGCTACAACACCAATCTGTAAGTTCTGCGAAGGATAATTCAAATATGTATTTCAAAAATCAATTGTATTTTGAATATTGATCAGGACCTTGAAGCACGACGCTTAAAACGCGGACATGTTTTGGCAGAGCTGTTGGAAACAGAACGGATTTATGTCAGCGAAATGGGATCAATATTGAAAGTAAGTTTGGAAACATTTGAATGTAGGAAATAAATTGAATTTTTATCGCTTTTAATTCCTTTGATCACATTATTTTGAAAATATTTGAATCTAGTACTTCAATTGTTTTAACATTCAGTCGGCTCTATATAATACCGAATTAGCGGAAGAAGTTCATTTATTCTCTATCGTTTTTATTAATAGCAAATGTGTAGCCGCCCGTAACATATTCGAAATCATTCTGATTCCTGAATTCAATCTATAATAACAACTCGTACACATTGCTGATCGATGGAATTACTTTGTAGTTGAAATGACGCTTTAGGCCACTACCATTTACCAAAGCACATCTCTCTAGCATGAACATTAGAAATACTCGGAGGCCTCAAAATAGGGTCTGTTCAAACACAACAAACATGCAATCGTACAAGCATGCATGTTTGCAAATTTGGGAGGTTTCGACGCTTCAAACACGAGTAGTGTTCATGCTAGTGACAGTGGTAGGACACTACATATTCATATGATAGTGTCACCGCATAGAAAATAGGATGAGAGTAGTGTAAAACATATAGCTAGCTGTCCATAAAAGACATAAATCTAAAAGCTACTCTGCAACATTGCATCTTTCGATCCCACTTTTGAACCCATCTCTTGTTGAAACTGCTTGCAGCAATTTTGAAAGTCCCTAACGAAGTCTGAGACGACTCTAAGTTGAAAATTCCATAGTGAAATTCACTCTAATAAAGAAAATGTTCAAGAATATCGGATGAAATTCACTCAATTTATATGCAAGACACTAAAGGCCCTGGCTGTCCTCACTCTAAGGTCTTTAGCTCACGATCCGCTGAATCGATTTCAACAACCTGGATTGGTATCGTTAGCTCCTATCATTTGTTAGTCTATTTACGCTTCCAACGTGTATTTTTCCGTAGATATGCTAAAAAAAACGCTAAAGCACTTGAAGCGTGTCCGAACTTAGGCACCTCACATTTTTGACTACCTTCAAGTTTAAAAAATTATTGCAATCGGATTCGATTTACTCAAGCTATCGTGATGACAGACGGACATTGATTTTATTGCTGATTTGACATCTAAGGGTGACCACAGAAGGTTGGCCTTTACTCATTGATTCGCATTCGACGTGTTACAAACGTAAGAGTCAATCAAGTCTGAGACTCTCGTACGAATATCATCTGTTATCGACATCGACCGACGGCAAAAATAAATGAGCTCGGACTGATGCGGTCTTATATAATCAGATTCATGTTACAACTAGTGACGTACTAGATTTCGTTTAAATGAAGTAGCAGATTAAATTTCTGAGGAAGGTTAATGTAATTAAACTGAATGTCAGTCAGCGGAGTTCATAGTCTAAGTAGTATCATGTTGATAGCAAAAGCGCTAAACCATTAACCGTTATTTGTATTTCGACAATAAGAAGATGAAACGAGTGTAATCTCCAATATTGAACTAAAATCAAAAAAATCTTTTCTTAAAAACGAAACTTCCTAAAAGAGCCATTACCTATTTATTGGTCCATAATAGAACGTGTAAAAAGCAGACTATAATAACTGACCATTCCAGTTATGATTATTATATGGAATTAAATGCGATCAATGATCTCGTTCGTCATGCTTGAAATGTAAAATGTACCATGAGAGCTTCAACGTAATTTTTGTTTGCGTATTTAGTGCATCAAAAGCATTAATTAAACAAATAATTAAATTCAATTCGTTTTTTTCCATGTCTCATATATGTTCAAGCATTCAATGAAAATTGTGGAAATTTCAATTCAGTTTTCAATTTGATTTCCGTTCGATAAGACCATTTGCGGATAGAACTAGTTGTGGGAAATTTGATTTCCAAATTACTAAAAAAAAGAATCGTTGGATCCGTCAACATGTCACCAAAATGTTTGTGTACAACTTGACCAACTTGCTCTGAATCGAATGTGAAAAGAAATTTAAATTTGTCGATTTCATCAAATATCACCTAATTGAATATCACCGCTTTCAAAAGCAATTTAGCCAAACCTATTGATTCAGAAGACCACCCACGCCCAGATACACACAATATTCTACAACCATGAAATTCGGAAACTATAATCTGAATACAAAAGATAAGCCGCGTAAGGCGGAGATGTTTCGTTTAAACAAATTCAAATTGACGACAAACAATTTCATTGATCGCTTTCAAAATAAAATCGAAACATTTCGCCACATCAATTCGAGAAGTGAATCACCGTTATCGTATCGGGCATCGTTGTTTGACAGTTTCAAGAACGACAGTGCGTCGGACCGATTTTCGGAAAAAGATTTCCCAGCCAAACCGTTTACCAAAGACAATTTTTATGTGTACGGGAATACGGTGCGTAAAATTGGTATGACCAATACGATCGGTGGAAAGAATCGATTTGTTAAGGAAAATTATTATGAAAGTCTGAAGTCGATACCATCAGCACGGTGTGAAGTTAAGAGAACCTTATCCAGAGAATCGGGAATACGACAACAGAATTCCATTCTGAAAGATTTCCTAGACACACCGGGCCAACAATTGAATGAAGACATGGAATTCAAAGTGTTGAAGGAATATTTGGAGAACAGTTCGTATTCCGATATAGTACAGGACTCAGACTTTAAAGATTATTTGAATAAGAAAAATTACACGGACTGTTTGGATTACATGAAGGACAGCTATTACAGTCCGAGCACGAACAGTTTCGTATCGAGCAGAGTCAGTGAGAAATTGAACATAAAGGAAATGAATTTCAATGAAAAACCGAAGTTAAAGAAATCCAAGTCACTCGGAAATTTGTATGAATCAGTCAATTATAGTCCTAAAAATGTCGACCACAATGTAGCACCAAAGTCTCAAAAGTCTAACGGATTCTGTAACAGTCTGAAAAGATTAAAATTTACCAAAGAAAGTAAAGCGAAAAAATGCAATGAAAACTGTGAACATTCACAGAAGTATGACGATGTTCGGAATATATGTCAATTGCTCATCGGTGATTCCACAACATTGACTGGACGATTCAAAGCACCAGCGACACTGGGTAGAAAGTTCACAGAGAGTCGTTACAACAAATTGATTGAAACGTTCGTGAAGCTCAAGGGATTCGAAACTGTTGATCACTATGTGTACGTGAAATTCGGTTCGTTGATCGATCAAGCTGTAATGTACGATGATTGCGAACAATCAAAGAAATATATTGAAAATGTTGGCGAACGATACCGCGTAACAAAGAAGAAATTCATGGATGCCGATCCAATGGATTATTCTACATATTCGTTGATTAAACAAAATCAATTTCCATCGACTGTTAGTTCGAATGATTATTACTTCAAGAAACGGTATAATAGCAACAGTATCAATCGATCGGATGCCAGCTACAGTTACCGCCGTGATGAAATAATGAACAAGCGAAATAATATTAATTCAATGCCCGAGCAGCGCCAAGATAATAATTATGATCATAATTGGAGCTCGTCAAAAGATAGCTTCATTTCGAAGAATTATGTAAATTAGTTTTGGATATAAGCAAACAAATTAGCTCTCGTTCGTCTTGTGCTAACCGTTTTTTTTCTTTTCTACTTCTCTCTTTTCATATTGCTATCCATAGGGGTATCGTGATCAAATGGTCTCGGATGATCTGGCATCGTTAGTACCGCCTGGTTTGGAAGGCAAAGAGGACGTGTTGTTTGGTAACTTAAACGAATTGCATTCGTTTCACAGCGACATTTTCTTGAAGGATTTGGAAAATTGTATATCCACAACGGAGCTAGTGGCTCTGTGTTTCGTACAACGGGTACGTTGACCCAACTAAATTTTTTGTGATATCAAATTCTCAAAATTTGTTTTTGCTTTATTCAGCGCGACACATTCTATCGCCTGTACTCGTACTATTGCCAAAATATTCCGCGATCCGAAAGACTACGAGAGACATTGGTCGACACGCATCTGTTCCTGCAAGAGTGCCAGAAACGCTTAGGGCATAAATTACCTTTGGCCGCATATCTTCTCAAACCTGTCCAAAGAATTACCAAATATCAATTGTTGCTCAAAGATCTACTCCGATTCACTGACAGTGGAACATGTGCTAAGGAACTGCAAAAGGCGCTGGACTGTATGCTGATTGTGCTGAAGTGTGTAAACGATTCGATGCATCAAATCGCGATAACAGGCTTTCCGGTGAGTATTACGCATTGGGTAAATGAATGGACCAGTGTTGCCATACTTGTGTTAAATCGTTAATAACTTCGTAAATATGAGTTTTTAAGGTATCAAATGTATGACTGACCCCCTTCGCAAACATACTCCTTAAATAGGGGGCATAACATAGAATTAACTTCAAAGAACGCATATTTTACGAGCTCTAACTTTGTCTGTCAACACTGAACTGTGGGATTTATGAATCGTCCCTAATGTCTTTGAGATATTTTCTCATTTGTTGTGATCATCTTCATAGGCCGATCTCACACAACAAGGCGATCTACTGCTCCAAGACTCGTTCCAAGTGTGGACCGAAAGCAAGAAAGATCTGCGATTGCGCCTGAAAACTCAACAGCGACATATCTTTCTGTATCAAAAGGCGATGCTGTTCTGTAAGCAGGCAGCCAAAACGGCTCACAGCAAGAGCACTTATCAATTCAAACATTATCTGAAAATGTCGCAAATTGGTTTGACTGAATCAGTGCGTGGCGATTCACGACGATTTGAGGTATGGCTACAGGGACGTCAAGAAGTCCATACCTTCCAAGCGTTAACAGTTGACATCAAGAACAAGTGGGTGTCTGAAATTAAACGAGTTCTACTGAACCAATTGGAAGAATTGAAGGGTGAAAAGAACAAGCAGTACGGTCTTCCACATAGGTAATTGTTGAGCACGGGAATGACCCAGCTGGGTGGTATGTTAACTTTCCATTTACTTATATAGAACACTACGGCAAACTGTTTCGTGGGATGTACCGATGTCCGGTGTATCGACACCACAGCGTACGAAGAGCTGCGACACGAATGAAGTGAATAATCGATTGTCGAACATAAGCGATGAAGGTCAATCTGGCATAAGTGCAGTCGAACACGAAAATCACGAAGGCGGTGCCTGGAGTTCAGATTATTCAAACAGTGAAGATGAATTTACGAGTCATGAGGATGAAGTGATGCCGGTTCGTTGTTCAAATACTCTTATTTATTTCGACAAGAAATTCTAACGTGGGGGTATATTGATACAGGGTACGAAATACGTATCGCTGGCAGACTACTGTGGCGTCGGCCATTCCGAGGTGTCAATGAAAGAAGGTGACACTGTGGAATTGCTGAAAGTCGGTTGTGCTGGCTGGTGGTTCGTTAAAGTTTTAGGTATGAAATGAGATGAAGGCAAAACCGTCCGAGGCAATGCTCATTAATTTTTGACTTTCGATTTTTAGATTTCAATGTTGAAGGCTGGGCACCGGCAGCATACCTAGAACCGATGAACAAATCATTGTTCAAGATACACCACCATTGAGTCTTTAGCAAGATCGTGGAATGCGAAAATTTGTTGTACCTAAACGAAATCACACTCTCAAAATGTCAGAATATTTATTCAAAAACATTTTTTAGGCGATAAGGATAACAAAATTAATTAAATTAATTGACTTTGGACTGCCATCAATGTTGCAATATTTATATTTATGTGTAAGTTAATACAGAACCGTAGTATTTATTCAATTAAAAAAAAACATTAAATCCGACGACATCCAAATTTTTAACATTCTAATAATCCCATCAACATCGAGGAGGACCGCACTGGAAAGAGTTGCACGGAGAAGAAAAAGAGTTGAAATCTTAGTGCCGTCCTCTTCGATTTACATAAATTCAAATGGCATCAGAGTCGAGTTATAATGAATGCGCAGACGAAAACATCTCATTAAATCTTAAAAATAGACTTTTCGGTTTATATATTTAACGTTATCGTATTTTAGTTATCTATCTCTCAATCATCGTAATTTATTTAGCATTAGGAATTAGAAATTGTTGATAAAAATCGCTTTGATATGCACACATACACACACACTTACACATACGAATATGAAATAGTTAGTGTCTCCCCAAGATAATAATATTAAAAAAAGACAAAATCAATCACTCTAAAGTATTGTTACAAAAGTTTGCATTTAAATTATTTAATAAAACATTTCGCTATTAAAACAAAAATGGTTTCTGCCGTGGTTTTATTTTTGGTGTTGATTTGGGAAAATTTGGAAACTACGACGCAACTTTTTTAACATCTTTATTTTACTCCGACCGGTTTCGAAATACAATCCACTACAGAGTACGCCAAATGCTACACTAGTTACAAGAGCATAAGGAGAACACGTACGAGCAGAGTACCACGTATGGCTAGTTGTCCATAAAATACACACAGCTTGAAACTACTCTTTTTCTTCTTCTTCTTCTTCTTCTGTGTCAGACTCAGACTTCAGACTTAGACTTATCGTGAAACCCCATTTCCAGAGTGAGGCATTCGGTGGTAAGGCTACGGATACTGTTGCCTGCAAGCACGGCTTAGTTCCCAATAGTTCTGTCAGAACTTATTATCTTACAGTATGTTATTGAGCAACTAACTCAAATGCCGCCGCTCGGTGCTAGCAGTTGGAATAGCTACTAAATCTGTTATTCAATATGTACTACATCATCTCTTGAGGGATTTTTTTGAAAGTGGACCTGCGGACCTATTTTATGGACTTCGGTTTTATATGTGCCCAGACAGCTCTGAGCCTGACTAGTCCAGAACAGATGTCCATTTATTTTTACGTTGGCCTGGTGTGTAGAGAGGTAGGTTCAAAGGACGAAAGTAGGCCTTTGGTCGTCGGTGAATAACTTCCGCTATAGACGATGACGATGGACATACATGTGTGGGTGCTCATTTTATAGGTACTGTCAAGGAGACGTGGGGCATACTCAGACATTTGCTCAACCACTGTCGGGAAATAACAGAAAGAATTTTCGGGCCACCGGCCGGAAACTTTGATAAACTTCAAAAGATGATATCTCACACCTAGTTAATGTTTACATCCTTACATTACATGAATATCTATATCCTTCTGAACTTACCATATCGGCCATATTTTCTTACCATACTGTAGTCAGAGACGTATGTCGAAGTCGTCCCCGAACTTGTTTTAGTCTTGATCCATGATCCATCTACAATGCCATGGTATCAAAACGAAGAAAAAAATATTAACGGCCAGAGATTACTCAGATAATCTCCACTTATGTTGATTCCCATTTCACTCAAGTCTAATTTTTTTAAACACTCTAAAAAATTGATGTGAATAACTTCGGTGAGATGGTGTCACCCTGTATATATTAAGTTATGTTTCTTCGCCGATGGTCTTAATCCTTGTGAAGTTTTATCATAATCAATTTCTCTTAGATACAAAATATATTTACTTTACTAATGAGGTACTAGTGAAAACCCTCGCTCGTAAAATAAGACGTGAAGTAATTTGATATCTCGTATCACGATGAGTAAAAGTACCCGAGGTCTTCAGCAAATTACTTCACTGGTACAGTAATGTCCTATTTTTTATGTAAAAAGGTTCTATTTTGAGTATCATTTTGTGAACGAAATCAACCTTTGTTTACATAATCAGTAAAAAAACCTATGAGGCGTAAGTTCTTGTGTATTACTTCCAAAAGAACTGATATTGCTTTGGGTGGTGAGTGGTGACGTATTCTACACATGAACGCAATAGATATAAAATTTATTGTAACCTAGATTACGTATTTGGGGGGCACTCCGATCACGAGGGGAAAGCCAAAAATTTGCTGTATAATCCTTCCTATATTGTAGTTATGGACTTGCGTCACGGCGCTTATACTAAAGTAGCGCCACGGCGCTTATATTAAAGTAGCGCCACGGCGCTTATACTAACATAGCGCCACGGCGCTTATACTAACATAGCGCCATGATGCTGTTTTATGTGTAGAAATTTCATATTTTGTGTTCACTTTTTTGTACAAAATAATTGAACCGGGAGGGTTGCCAATTTTTCCATTCGGATGACATCTTCCGAGGGGTTGCTTACTCTGATTAACCAAAAATTAAAACGTTGATTAACATTCATTAGCCAGCATGACTGACTTTTATTCATTGAAAAATCACTAGAAGTAATTGAGTTGAGCTGTTTGACGTTTCAAAACACTTGTTAATCAATGAATAATTGCTTGTTAATCACTTGTTAATCATGTTAATCA
>JANTFA010040784.1:0-15401 GCA_026413405.1 Phytosciara flavipes | reverse complement strand
TTTCGTTTTACTCAAGTTATCCTGTTTACAGACAGACAGACGGACAGAAATTTTTTTATTGCTGATTTGGCATCTAGAGATGACCCCAGAAGGTTTGCCCTTACTCCGGGAGTCGGAATCGACGTGTTACAAACGTTAGAGTAAAGAAATGAGACTCTCGTACTTCATACGGGTCTAAAAAGCGATTTTAGCTTATATATTATGAAGATAATAACCTTTCAGAAATTAGGTAAGTGGTGACGCACTTCTTGGACCGAATACGATCCATTTCAAGATTCGACGCATCAATGATGTCCTTCATCTACAAATTATACGTTGACGATATTTTTTCTTCTGTCCACAAAAACTTAGTGGATCAAGTGTGTAACACAATCTCAACTGAAGTCAACAGGAAACTTTCGGCTGTTCTTGAGAACTAGAACTTTTGGACTTTACATTTAAACGGAACGCTAATGGATCAATTTCAAAATGGTACAAGACACCGTGCTCATTTATGCAAACGCTTAATTTCCATTCATATCACCCACTACACATGAAAGAAAACAACGCCAAACACTTTAGAATCAACTTCTCCAGAATTTGTAATTGACACGAAGAAATTAGTTTCACAAATCCTCACCAACAGGAACCAGTTTGAATTCATGATTACCCAAAGTCCGGTTCCGCGTCAAATCCGTCCCGTACCAGATGTTCGTTACATTTCTTGTCCAATGTTTGTCCCTACGATGTCTGCAATCAATGCCGCCATCAAACAACGAAAGCTTCCGACCAAACTAGCTCTAACGAATAAAGAGAATTTAAGTTCGACATAGGGCTCTTGTACATGACATTTAGTCACCACTCGGGTAATCATCTGTTATCGATAAAGAGATGACTGTAATAAGTGATTGACTTGTGATAGCATTTCGTTTTATACAAAAACGTGAGTTGTAACAAATGAGGTAAAAGACCTCGAGTCGAACAAAACGAAATACTTCAAGCAATTGAAGGAACACATTTGTCGAATATAATCGCGATACGACTGTCGTTTTTGAAAGGTTAAAACCAAAGGTGTGTGAAAACTAACGGAGTAAGAATAGCTTATAGGCTACATTAAATGCCGCGAAAGTAATTCATTACATGAAGTAACAATTTTGTGATGAAAGCAAACTTGTGAGTGTTTTTGAGTAACAAGCTTCGATAAACTATCTTTTCGAAAAATGTAAAGTTTGCATATCGAAGCGAAAGGCGAGTTATCCAACTACAATGGTCGGAAAAGAGTTACCGAGACAGGTTGCACGAAGACCCGAACTTGACCGGATAAATCTACTACATATCAGGCTCCATTCAACTTATTTTCGAGCCATCTAATAGAAGTGTGATTCAATCTCGTTCAACCCGAATTAAACCCGTTCCGAGCCTTAGATTACACCGACATTTCCTGACATTTTAAGGAATAAGTGAAAAAAATGTCGGCGCAGCGCTATAGGTTTAAACTTTCCATCCAGACGATTTGTTTAAACAAAAGAAAATTGTTCTTTGGTTCATTATCTAAAAGTCTTCTGAAGTAATCAATGGTCTAAAGTGTCGTTTAGACCCAACGACGAAGGTCACGCCGATTTCAAAAAACCGATCGAATAACATGACTGATGTAATCTACTGTTGCAACAATTGATGAAACCAAATTGGTGAAGGGGTTGACTAATCCATCTACACTTTTGGCTCGTGAATACACTGTGAGTGCGGAATATAAGAGCTTACAAAAACCAACTAATGGGCGAAGAAGCAAAGATTAGATCATTTAAACGTTGGATCAAACCATAACCAACTACCCAGCGTATGTGTGACTACAATACATTGGAATTGTTGCTTTATAAATGTGAAAGAAATGAGAATTTATAAATATTAAAACTTATGGCTGCAGTTCTCTTTGTATACGTAATTGTACTGACCTAAACCGCACAATCGATTCAACAAAATGACGCATTGTAATTCCACGTAGAGTTTCACTTTAAATTGTAATCTCCAATAAATTTATTTTTCACTTTTATTTCGTTTTCAATGCAAATCAATCAAAAAAATTTTCGTTTTCTTTCAATTATTGCCGTTATAGTTCTTTTAAAATGATTGAATGGAAATTATTGTTCTCGTCAGTGCGCAACGTTTATACATGCCTACCTCCATCAACAACCAAAAAAATTATATCAATCCGAAATCGCTGTTTCTTTCAATCGAAAATTGCGTGGGAATATGTTGGTCAAACAGAAAGAAGAGACCCAATGAAGTCGAACAAATATTCTTATTAAATATGTTTGTAGATATGTGTCAAAACTAAAAGAGTCGCAAAATATTTTTTTAAATTTCATTTCAAAATAAAATGTGGGCCAAAATTAGTTTTAATTCAATTTCTCGTCTCTGGTTCTGCTTTTTTTCATTTTCATATTAAGCCATCAATTAGCAGGCATAACGGTTTTACATATTATAAAAATTACAAGTTTTTAATGACATCAATCCATTTGAACGGGTATCACACAATGACAAATTTTATATAAAGTTGATTTTATTTAAGTCACATTTTGTCTGAATGGAGTCGCAGGCAGAATTAAAATTATAAATGAAAGAATGAAGAATGTAACTTGATGACCTTTAGATAATATGTGGAGTAGAAGGTAAAATGCATTTTGATACAATTACGGTTATTCTTTGCATTTTGATACAATTTGTATGCAAATTCGATATTTATGTCGTCATGATATATTGGTTCTTATGTTCTGGTTCAAATTTATATGAAGAAAATGAGGAGCGTCGACCTATCAGATCTATATCACGTTTTCCTTTAAAGTATCGGCTAGTGTTTTCTACAGAGAATCTATTACTTCATAAACTTCAACATACATAGCCTTAGCCTTGTTGAAAATCTGATTCTTTAAAAACATTTAAATGTAGTTGGCTAGATACGATTTCTATTCGTTGAATACAAAGAATCATTTTAAAAAAGGAGTACTGTTTTCATGTCCAAGCTTTTTAACCCACACATTCGACATACGGGACTCAAATTCGATGGTTTTGTCGACTAAGGCTCCCTAACGGACCGGGTTCACCCAAAAGATTTTTTATTTTATTTATTTATTTATTTCATTTCATCAATGGCCGAAGCCTCCTGACTACTTACAGTTCACAAAATTGACCATTTTTAATTTAAACAATTTGAATAAAATTCATTAACTTGACGCAACAAGAATGTCGTGAACGCGTGATCGATGAGTAGTTTGATAGTTCAGTTTGTTCGTATTGATCCAATGATCCACCTGAAAGAGAATGATTAGCGATTTTCTTCTTTAGGTTTGACCCCCGCTAGCAAGGACTGATTGGAAATTGATTCGTGAATTGGAAGATAACAGAGGGTTTTGGCTAATTGAAGCTGGTAATCATTAGTGAAGAACGGGTAGTCAGCTATCTTAAAGCTACACGTCGCCATTGCGTCTATCTCTCAGAAGAGGACAATTCATCGAAATCGTATTCTATTTACTTGAGTCATCGTGTTAGCAGACTGGAAGACGGTCTTTTTTTATTGCTAGTTTGGCATCTAGGAGTGACAACAAAAGGTTTGTCCTTACTCAGGGATTCAAATCCAGTACCGCATCTTCATAGAGACCAATTTGATCGTGGTCCAGGGCGCTTGTGGAATGGGGTGCTGGAATTTTTATTGTAAAATTTTTTATTTTGAGATGCCTTTCTACAGGGAGATTTGATCTTTGATATCCATATTTCAAAGGTGTCTCTTCTGAAGGGAACTAGGCGCTGGGCTTGAGTGGTTCCTGTGTATGCTAGACGCGGCACTGTTCGACTGCTACGTGTTAGAAAAAAAAGAGTGACAACATATAAGACCCTTTTACTACATAGGGGTCAAAAAACGGTCAATGCCAACGACAGCGACTTTAGCATAAATTCATTAAGACTCGGTAGCGTCTTTGAAGAGTGCTGGTGCTGACTGCTCCTTCAGGCAATTTGATCTGAATGGAGACTATGTGTTTGATTGTACTTTCCTCCACCCTCCCAACGATACCCCACACGGCGCGGCATACTTCGTCAAGAATTGTAGGCTGTAGACATTTTCGTTTGTAAAGTGTCACTTTTCTTGACTTCTGATGAACTCTTATATCCCATAACCTTAAATGTGACAATTTCTTCCGATGTTTTCGCGATATCGCTCTAAGACTTATTGTAGAAACGACAGACGAAAGGAGTTTTAGTCTGCAACATCTTTTGTTCAAAGTATTGGAAACCGAATCTTCTACTTCAATTGTCCAAGTATACCATTCGCTATAAAGTAGATGCCTAATTTGAGTAAATCGCTTATTATTGTCGGCTTTTTGTCGAGAACAGATGACTCGTGATGACAAGGTTTTTTTTGAGCGCGAAATTCAAAACCGACCCAGAAATTGTAGAAAACAAATAATTTGGTTCGTTATTTTCCGTATGTGTAGCTTTACAGCTTTTTTTGCGTCAGCTCAGGAGTGTTTGATAGTTTCTTGGTTGTTTTACAATTACAAACCGTTCTAATTGTCATACAATGTTTTTGACGGTTGAAGTAAAACCTGAATTCTTTACTGGTGACTGCGTAATGTGAAAGCACAGACATTTGTATACGACCCATTACAAGACTTACAGCTTTGCTGCTTGAGAGTGCATTGGTGGTGTAGATAAAGTTAAAAATTACGGAAAGCAAATAAAAACTCGTTCATCCTGAAAAAAAATCTACTTTCTTTTACTACAATAATGACACCGCGCACACAACGCAGCCTAAACGGTAGCATGTTTCCATTAATATCATCGCCACTTAATAGTTGAGTTTAATTACAAAGTTTTACTTGTTTAAATTGATGTTAATATCCATGTTTTATATCTCTGATAAAAAAAATAATAACAATTTTAAGTTTACTTGAAAAACTGTATTTTTTTCTGTCTTGTACTTCATTGCGTACGTACATTTAATACAATTGGTTCCATTTGTGTGTAAGATAATTACTAACCAGCAATGTCACTGATTGTTTCCTTTTAATACGACGACATTACACACAAGCCGTACAGCTTTGGTTTTTTTTTTCATTAAATAAATTTATGATTATGCGAGTGGGTCGAAGCCAAGCATGAATGGTTATTGTCTAAACAATTTTATTATTATGCCACGGAACACACCTTCAAATAAAAGAAAATTATATTTTTGAAATGAAAAAAATGAAATTATAAATGAGATAATTCAGAATAATATCGAAACTTTCTATTTTCTTCAGCACCACAGCTACATTTGTTTGGAGTATGTGTAGCACCGAAATCAAGACTTTTTAATGGTAAACAATAAACAGAGAAATGTTCTACCAAATATTCATAGTCTGTAAGATGTTGAATTTTCAATCAAAATTTATATTGCCGTAACTAAGAGAGGTGCGAAAATGTCTTTTATTGAGTGGTGTCACAATAAATAAATTCTTTACGACCCATTACAGTCTTAGACGAAACACAAACAGATGGAAACTGCATTTCCAAAATGCTCTTCCATTCATGTAGCTTGTCATCTTTCACCGACAACGACGACTAAAAATAGATAACTCTAGTCCGCAACATAGCAAAACTTATGGAACCACTAACGGCCAACAAAGTTCACGTCTCTTTTCTAATAATAAGCATGTGGGGACTTAAACGGAGTGACTTTGATTCCAGCTTACATGCAACAATTCTACGATGAGTTACTCACTGGTCTTTATGATTCACCTTTCCACACTGGTCGCACGGTGAATCAAAGGGATATCTTCGTTGGAAGTAAATATTTGCACAAGTGATGACGCACTTAACTTATTCCATTTATTTCATTTACTCCGTTGATCTCAGAAATGTGCCACCCATCGTATTTGTATCCCTTGAACGGAAATTGCAGTATGAGTGTGAATACCTATTCTAACTTAGAATTTCTAAGAGAATCATTGAGTGGTATTCATCCTGAGATGCACACAATTTTATACGCGTTATGTTACAAAACAAAAAGAGCATAAAGAGTGAGAGAAATACAGCAATCAGACCTTTGTATACAACAATTAAAAACAAGTCGCATGCGAGCAAACGGTCGTTTTCGTTCCTAGGACTGTTTGCAAGTTCAGTTGAGAGAGAACTACAAAAGCGTCATCTTTATTTGAACTTCAACGTTCGAGCCTAGCAATTCTTGGCAAACTTTTCGCTTCAGTATTTGCACTATGCAAATTTTGATTGTTGCCGATTCGGCAATGCCGAATGAGCGTGACGTTGAAAATTTCACTTTCTTGAACGAATTCTGAGATTTTTCAGTGTTGCGCGTTAAGAACTGACTATCAGAGTATACCATATGACTGAGTGTAATGTCGTGTTGTGTACTTGTGAATTTTTAATTTGAAATAATTGAATAAACATGTTCTTCAATCGTATTTACCCGCATTTAATTTATATTTGCCAGTGTTTTGGCATTTCCATTCACTCGTATTTGCTTTCAGTCTGGTGACACAAATTACCCCAGCAAGTAACCCCAATGGAATTGGTCCATGCAAATCTTTACTACAGGCGCTAAATTTATCGCTTTGTGTGTTCTTTGTTGACACAGTACGGAGTCATACGTACGCTCTTAGGGGGGAGGGGGTGTCTAAAATTGGCCGTTTTTCGATTTTTTCCATACAAACTCGCGTACAGACGGGGAAGAGGGTCAAAAATCGAGCGTACACAGCGTATGACTTAATGGATGGCTCCCAAATGGCTTATTCAAGACGGAATCACCAAAAAGGGTAACTTCTCAGGTCGAACATGTCAGGTCGAACCTGAAGTTGATCTGTTTCGAGATCCATCTTAAAATACCTATCTTCAGTGGCTTCAATGACTATGTGCAATAGAAAGTCACAAAATGTTACCGTAGACCCATGCCATATTCGAATTATTGCCGAGCTTACTACAAGTCGTTTGAGAAAATTTCGCGTGACCTAATTTGAACATGTTCCGAGCTTTGTCAAAAATACCATCAATTCACTCAATATTTTCTTAAGGAAAAAGTGAGGAGTTTCGAAGACGCTTTTTGGCTTCCATCCTATTCCAAGCATAATCTCCAGGCATAAAAAAAGTTTCCAATTCACAATCACAAATCAGCTGAAACATTTAAACATAGAAAGCAACAACCTCTCAGTCCAATAAGTTATGTCCAAACCGAAAAACGAAAAAAAAACTGTTTGTTTAAGTCGTGCTATCTCTAGAGTACCTAAAGACACCGTTTCGTCCAGCTGATCTCAAAACTCAATAGTTCATTTCCATAAAATGTCCGTGAATTTCATTTCGAAACAGAACACTGGGGGAATCGTCAGGAACGAAAAATATTTCACCGGTTCATCAATTTTGAATACAAAATTCGCTTCTTTTTTCACTGTGACGTAGTTCTTGCTGCTCTGCCCTGGTTGAGTTGAAACAGCGTATCGCATTTTTGCGTTAGCTTTGAGGAGCTTTCGAAAACTTTTAAAAGCTTTGAGCTTCTTTTGTATTCCAATGGAAAAGTGGAATTAGTCGTTGGAATACAAAAGAAGCTTAAACCTTGAAAGCTTTCGTAAGCTCCTGAAAGCTAACTCAAAACTGCGATATGTTGTTTCAACTTAACAGAGCAGTGCTGGGAGAGACAACGTACTGAAACATCAAAACATGCCAAAAGAGTCGAAAGCAGGGCAAACTGAGTATGCATGAAAACAACATTTGCTTAAGTTTACGGACTGTAAAACTCCAAAGTTTTAAATCTGTGAATGATGGAAAGTAAAGATATTGTCTTCACTAATTTCTATTAACTTTGTGGACTGATATTTTAGAAAAATGAATGCGAACGACACCAATGTTTTAATAAACCAAAAAAAATCAATTTTAACTATTTTCCACATCAATCGTAGGCGGACATAACACACGAACAAGATATATCACTAAATTGTTACTTTGAATATATTTCTTCGACTTCGAGACTAGAATATTTGCCAAATGACTCATAAAGTTGCTGGCTACTTTTTTTGTGTGTTAAAAAATATTATTTTTTTTATCCTCATTCACAATCAATGCAAACTTCTTTTTCGGTTGCACAGGCAGGTTTTTTTCGCCATCATCGTTTGTGGTCAACCAGAGAAGTCAATTCACAAAAAAAGAGCTACGCAAATAAACGTTGGATGGAGACGAAAAAGAGAAAAAACTTATTTTCCGTTAATTTCAATTAGGCATTCAGTTCAGAATTTGTTTGTGGATAATAAAACTGTTGCCTTTTGAATAATAAATTATAGGATTTGATTATGATAAAGATTGTTGCTCATTGTTAATTGTCTCATTGACGTGTTGTAGTTTTACCGAAACATGTACCTTTTCACCGATGGTATTACCCATCGAATCAACTTTGTTGTTGTTGTTGCTGCTTAGAGCCGAGTCTTATTATGAATTCCATTCGGAGAGTTAGTTTTTCTTAGATTTATTATTTATTATTGATTGATCGAATCATTCAAAATTGTATGTTACTTGAATTCGAATTAGATAAGAACAACACATTTAATGGCATAGTAGGTACACCGCGGTGTACACATACCTTTCATGCAACAATAGTCTCGTCAGTGGCCTAATCAAAGAGAACTGCAACGGTCAATGACTTTACTTTCATCGTTTCAATGGTTCTTATGAGAATAAAATGATAGAAAATAGAGAATCGAATGACGGTCATGGTATAGAATGATGTCGTCAATATATTTTGAATAAGTTGAAACTAGGCATGTCCAAGGGGCCATTCACAAATTACGCACGCATCTATGGGGGAAGGAGAGTCGAAGAAAAGGTTGCGGAAACCAGCAAGATGATACTGCTTTTTTGAACCAAAAATCTATCAAACGTTTTGCCAGATCAATGTCACACTAGCCGGAAGTTGTTCGTCTTTGTCCAAAAATTCACCGATCACGTTTACACTTGGCAGTTGCTTGACATTTTTTTTGACGTTACAGCTAACTAATGACTCATTTTTGTGTTTACTTTTCACTTGACTTTAGTAAGGACGATGTTCGCTCATGTGAGCTTTCCCATAAGGACATTGAACGTGGGGATTTTGACTCACTTCGTGGGATCTCGTTCTGATCGTTCCTTTTCGTTCTACTTGAATCATATAAGTTACTCTAATTCCCAGTCAGGGTAGGGCACACTACTTGGCTTACTTAAACTTATATACCATACGATTTTTGCCCATGGTAACTAGTTCAACCTCCTTTGTCTGAAACCTGTATCATGCGCGCACGTCAGTTAGCGCGCGTGACGCAAGTCCGCACTACAAATCTTATACCGAAAATAGCGTCTTGCGTCCAGATTTCATTTTTCCCGTTCTCTCTTCCAAGAACGTGGAGAGTGCTCTACACACGCCTTATCCACACAGAGAACGTTCCTTGAAGGATGGTGAAAGCTAATTTTCTCAAAGCACCAGCTTCACGAATAACAATGCATAACTTTCAATCTCGATGCTTGCGGACCTCATTCGATTGTTTGATAGGTGAGAGTGCTGGCAAGCCATTTGCCATGGTCAGAAAATGAAACAGAGAATTACGTCTCTGTTTACACCAATGATGATACTGAGACTGATGAACATGACGGTCATGGTCATATACATTGTTGTTCTTGGACTATCGCGGCGTGACATGATCATATACATAAACATTTGCCATGCTTTGAAATAATGCGTTTTTTTATCGATTTCAGATTCTACTCACTACAACTCACTGACTTGGAAATGTGCCAAATCGTCAAATTTGATGCCTTTAGCAAAATGTCCCTTCCAAGTTATCGCGATAATGCAAGGTATTATTCGAATATCTCAATAGTGTAGTGGAGAGTTCGATTCCCGACGGTGGCAGAAAAAAAACTGATTGTCAGACGTGTATACGTAACGCAGATCATTGAGTTGGCTCGAGTCTGTGGTAGTTGGTGGATAAAACTTTCACATGGCTTGCCAGTAAAGATATTGTTGAGGAACACTGGCATTCTACTTCAACTGGTTTCGCTCCTATGCACATAGATGGCATTCAACATCAATGTAACTTAGATCTGTCGCGTAACTTACCACTGGCTCAGTAAAAACTTTCGGTAATAAAATGATCTCTAAAACAGCAGAGCCACAATCAGTAAAATTAGTGAATAATGATCTTGCCTCTGACCCATCAAGGGTGCATTCGAACTTTATGTCGAAAAATTAGCTTTCCGTACAATAGAGATATTGAAACGCCAAATGCGAATTCAAAAATCTTTCAAAATTATTTTCAGTCAAGGGAGCCGACCCACCCAAAAAATGGGGCCTAGTGAGCATAGAGAACAAAGAATTAAATGACGGTCATCGAATAGAATGATATCGTCAATATATTTTGTATTAGTTAAAAATAGACGACGTTGCCCTAAGCTGCACGGCTGGTAGCCTACGAATAGAATGATATGAGACAACACAAAACTTATTTGCATTGATCATTTAATTTAATGGCAAACTGCAAACAACATACTAATTAATCACATCATCCTAATAGGCATGCCCCATTAGTAGAATAAGCAGTGAAGATACAAAATTACTTCATTTGCGTTTGTTAAATAATATTTTCAAAATCAAAATTCGTAATCGATCACACGAACATGACGATGGACTTATTTTAATTTATTGGTTCGTAATACACCCAAAGAGCAAAAATTTATTATGCAGCATAAAAAATCCCCAACATAACAACAATCAATGAAGATGATATGTCCAATCTTGTAGTTAAATTAGATTTTTCGAATGAAAGAAAAAGAAGTAGAAGACGAAAAAAATGCCTCCACTCGATGACTATCTGAAGCCGATCAACAACTCAACACGTCTCTAACTTAATATGCTCATTCGTCGGTCTCAAGGACATGAATATATAGAAAATTATCTTTTAACCTGCGAACGAACACGATTACATTAGAAAAATATTATTTCAATTGTTCGATGATATTACACAAAAAAAATCGAATTGAAAAAAGAATTCCAAAGACATCATTCTTCGTCATCCTGTAAACAACGAATCTATGATGTGATTATGATGATCAATGTGCCAATATATGATCGTAATATCGTTTATAAATAAACATGAAGTTAGCTATTCTAGCTAGTATAAAATGTTAATCACACAAAAAGTTTATTCCAAAAGATTCAGGAAATATTAATGAAGTAAATTATCCATATATCTTGTATTCGCCAGCTCTTAATTTGAGGATCATATTTGGAATGACGGATATTATTGTGCGTAAGATAAAATAATTTTTTAATTGAATCACCTGTTTCTTACAATTTATTAACCTTGCTGAGTGTGTTTTGCGTTTTAAAGTTTTTGTTTTGTTTTTATTTTTGTTGGTTGAATTCAAAGGATAAAAGTGGTCTTTTATTGTTTAAGATAAACATTTTTATTCTAATTTAGACACGGCCATCTATCAATTCGTTATCGACAAAGATGAACATGATAAATGAAGACATCTTAATTTATCCGACGTATTCCAAGCTAAATTGGTCATAGTCGACAGCTTCCAAATAGGGTAATCCTAATTTATATGAAACATTTTCGCACAATATTTTACGGTGTTAAAATTTGTCCGGTTTCAGTACTCTATTAAGAGCACTAGTAATGCCTGAAGCTGAAAAGCGTTGATTTGTCTACTATATTTTATTTATTTTCCAATGACTTAAATTACAAAAAGAAATGAGAAATAATTTTAGCATCACAATATCAGATTCAAACAAAGCATCGCAGAACGTTACTTCTCTAGAGAAGAAAAATTTCTCACAGAAACTCAGACTTTATCCATTATATATTCACTTGCAAATTGTCTATCCACATTAAAGCATCATTGGTGACGTTGTGAATTTCTCCGATGGTACCTTGAAAACGGTGGATAGGGCAACTTTCAACTATGTGTTGCATGGTTTGGATTTGTCCGCATTGACATAGTGGCGATTCGACGAAATTCCATCTGTGCATCAAGAAGCCGCAGCACCCTTGTCCTGTTCTTAATCTATTCAAGCGAAGCCACGAACGTCTCGGCAGATTCACTCCATTTACCTCCTCCGTTGGATCCTCAATCAATTCCTGATTGTGTACTGATGAGTCTTGCCACCATTGTTTCCACCGAGTTTTCAAATTACCCATGTTGGAGTGATTTCTGAAGAACAGCCAGAACGGAGAACGGGATTTGAGCCTTTGGTTCGGAGGGGCCGCCAGTATATCGTTGTACAATGGCAGGTCTGTGTCTAAACTGATCTTCTTGCATTCTCTTATGGCTGATTCCTCTCGCAGGATTGACGCTGGAGCGATATTGCTTAGCACGTTGAGCCATTCCGTTTCAGTTGATTGTACCGATCCACAAACCAATCTTAGCGCAACGTTGATTTGTGTGTCCACTTTTTTGGCGTGGCAGCTTTTCATCCACACTGGTGAACAGTAATCTGCGATCGGCATAACCATTGCTTGTGTCGTGATTTTGAGGGTTTTGGCAGAGCAGCCCCAAGACGTTCCAGATAGTTTTTGAATGATGTTCACTCGGGCTTTCAATTTCTTTCGAGTGCATTCCAGCTGTTGACGATACGTTAAACTTCTGTCCAAGGTGACTCCAAGATATTTGGGGAATTTGTTGTGTTTAATCTTTTTGCCGTTCAATTTCAATTTCATTTTTCGGTTCGCTTGGCTGTTGTTCAGGTGAAAAAGACATGACATCGTTTTTCCTACGTTTGGTTTCAAACGCCACTTTGTGAAATAAATTGACATTCTCCTGAGATCCGTTCTGAGCGCTTTCTCCACTTCGTTAAAAGTTTTCGCCTGAGCGCCAATTGCTATGTCGTCGGCATAGACAAAACGTCTGGTTTTATGAGTCTTTGGCAGGTCGCTCGTGTACAGACAATAAAAGAAGCAGGAGAGTACTGATCCTTGGGGGAGACCGTCGTTCAAAGTTCTTTTACTGCTGTATTTATCGTTGATTTCGACTTGAAAACTTCTGTCACTTAGCATGTTCATGACTAGCGATAACGTTTTTTGACATCTGATGATCCGGCTCAGTTTCATCAGCAGTCCCTTTTTCCAAACAGTATCATAAGCCGCAGACAAATCCAAAAATACCACTCCGGTTTTCAGGCCTTTTTCGAATCCGAGTTCGATGTAATTTGTTAATGTTAGCACTTGGTCGCAGCAGTTCCGATTTTTTCTATAAGCAGCTTGCTCTTTCGGTGTAGCATTCTCGATTGTGTCTCTTAATCGGGCTAATATCGTTCTCTCGAAGAGTTTGAATAAGCAACTCAACAGGGAAATCGGACGGTAGCTGGATGGTTCGTTCGTTGGCTTATTCGGTTTCGGAAAAGCAATCACCTTCGCCATTTTCCACAGCTTTGGTAGGTTGCCACTCGCGTATATGTTCGTAAACAATCTGCTAAACCATTTGATTGCTTTGGACCCCAAATGCTTTATGAATTCGGGAAAAATCATGTCTTTGCCTGGTGCTTTTCTACATTCGATTTCTTTCGCAGCTTCGTAGATTTCTTCGGCAGAGAAAGGGACGGAAAACTGTGACGATATTTGGCTGTTCCGAAAATTTGTCTTGTACTCTCGATTCACTTTTCTTCTTTGTGCTGTCGAAACCGAGCCTTTAGAACTATTTCTCAATTGTGTTGCTATCTGGTCTGGGGAAACGGGGTAAATTTTGTTAGTCTTGGATGACTTACCACTGAGACGATTTATTAAATTCCAGGCTTTCTTGCTAGATTTGGCGAAGTTCATTGAAGTCATTTTGCCTTCCCACTCGTTTCTTCGATTTTCATCCAGTTTCTGTAGCAACCGTTTCCCGGTATCGACATCGCCGGTCTCTTGAAATTCTTCGAAAAGCTCTTTGCTGTCTTCGGACCAGCCAGGAATGAATGTCTCTCTGCGTCCTCTTGGTATCGACTTTTTAGCTGCTGATTTTAACAGTCCGACAACACGCTCATAACATGATGGTTGGCATGGAATCCGTGTTATCGTTTGATCGATTACGCTGCTATATTTATCCCAATTCGCTTTGTTGAAATTCCACCGGCTTTTTCCGTCGGCACGTATTAGCGGGATCTTTAAACCAATTTCGACCAAAATCGGCCGGTGTTGGCTTTTTGGGAAACCTCTTAAAATTCGGCGGGTCGCTGGAACCACGTTTCCATCTGGGTCTTTTGAGGTAAAGCACAGATCTGGCGTGTACGAGCGATTCCATCTCGCTGAGAAAAAAGTTCCTGGGTCCGTGGAATTATAAAGCAACGTCAAGTCTTCTCTCGCCATCCAATCCGCCACTTTGAGTCCATCCTGGTCTGTATCGTTGTATCCCCAGAGCGCGTTGTGACTATTGAAGTCGCCTCCAACGAACGATGGTTTATCAAACTGTGGCATTACACAATTTTCGAAAGCCATTGACGGTGGCTTATAAACATTTACAATAGTTTGCTCGTTCACTTTGATAATCGTATAAAATGAGTTTTCTGGCAGGAGCACTTGAACTGTGGGCAGTAAGTTGTCTTTCACGTACGTCGCTATACCAAATTGCTTATGGTGTTGGGCGGCTACCATTGAAAAACCTCTGATCTCGGATTTCGCACCTTCTTGTGTTTGTCTTGTTTCTTGCAGCAACACGATATCAATTTTTAGGTCGAAACATTCTTTTTCCAAATAATTACATTTGTCCAATGATAAACCTTCGACGTTTAGTTGATATATTTTCAAAAGTCCCGAAAAATCAGTTAGAATAGTTGAGGCGTCGTTGAAATATTGTGTTGTGTTGTTGCTGTTGACTGAATGTGTAGTTGAATTCATGTTGTTGATGTTCTGAATGTTTCTGGTGATCAAATCAAATCGAAATCTAATCTTCTCTTTGTAATTCGTGGCTGGGAGATTTTCCTCGGAAAATGTTCAGCCGTCTGTTTGGTGACGTGTAGATATTTTATATCTCTCAAAGACCAATGTAGAAGAAAATGCAGCGAAAGCTGTAATTGGTCGTCACTTTCTTTGAGCGCAGTCCAACAGGTGTCAAAAAGCTTTGTTGTTGTTGTGTATTGAGGTTAACTTTACGATCCACTTATGATGTCAATTTGTCTGTAGAGCTGCGTGGTGATGAAACGAATTTCATATGCCTGATGTGTAATATCCTTTCCTGTTTAGATTGTGATATACACCGCTTTTCTAGAGTTGATTGCCATCGAGAAAATAAGTTTTTCAATTCACTCGGTCAACGAAAACAAGTTGACAGCTTGACTTCTTCTTCTTCTCAGTCTTCTTCTTTTCGAATTCAGTTCCATACAAAAGTTCTATACAAAAGCGAAATTATAGCTGTGTGAAAACTGCTGGTTGGCTGGT
>JANTFA010040673.1:0-15405 GCA_026413405.1 Phytosciara flavipes | reverse complement strand
AATCATGAATAGGCGTAGCATTTACGCATACAAATTTATAATGCAACAAATGAAGTGGAAGATCTCCAATCGAACAAAACCGAAAATTTCAAACAAACGAAGTAACAGATTTGCCAATGTCTCAATATGTCTGACGTTTCCGTAAGGTCCACCTCTTGAGAGAGGATGGTTTCGAAGTTTAGACAAACTCAATTTCTTGTTTAGAATAATGTTGTAGTCAATTCACATAGTCGTTCGCCAGAGAATACTGAGGTACTGTGAATTCAACTAGAGAATGGCCTTATGCGCCGCAACTTGATATGAATCTTTCAGAAACGCACTCGTTAACTGTTATCGACATAGATAGACGACAAAAATTAATGAAATGCGGAGTTAAGTCTTTTCTCATACAGCAAAACAAAGGGTTGAACTATTGAAGTACAAGATTTCGAATAGACCGCTAGATGTGTAAGTATAACAGATTTATCACACTGATATGGCGATTCGTTTGACGTCTCTGAAAGGCTCAGAAGAAGAAATATTCAGTTGCAATCGTTGAAAAACCATTGGCATTCTTTTGTTTGAGAATAATGAACAGTATTTTAGTTTGGCTAGAAAACTTCTCGTTCTGATGTCTTGGGACACCTGCAATTCTTTCAACATTATAGACGCGGACATGAGCAATTATTGCCGTTTTGAGATTGATTTCTACTGTAGAATAATAAATTAGAGAGGCGTTGTAGTACCTACCTTAAGCCGATATAGATTTGAGTTACATTCGTATCACGTTACTCCATGAATGACTCTTGCACTAATACTTGTAACGAATGGACCAGTAGAGTCCATGCCAGTTTTCTAGACATTTTTTTTTATCTCGAATTGAACTTGCTTTTTGAGTAGTTTCAGCGTTGTTCGCCAGTTACTCTCCACACACATTAAAAGAACAATTTTTCCGTTCTAAAAACAACATTCTCATGTAATATGCGAACTCAAATGCTGCTTCAGATCGGGCATATTCTTAGGAGTAAAATCACATTGATGGCATTTCAGTTCAGTAGCCAATAATTTATTGCTGATATCCGTTGATGGTTTAATGATCCTACCATTCTGTCTGATTTCCCTGTGCACGTCTAAGATGGGAAAAATATTACGACGTCTAACGCCTGCACAAATCATCTGCAATCCATACCGTGAACATTCCGAAAGAATTTCGTCGTGAAACTGTTCCAATGGATTTTCGTTTTTAGGCATGGTGAATCGAAATCCTGAGAGATGACATGCAAGTGAAGTCGTTGCATGCTGGGCTCGGCATGATATCCTATTTTGAATAATTTCTCATCGTGACCAGTCACTTCGATAACGTTTTGTGCCAGTAGTTCCATTTCGTCCATCAGTTTGAGATGATTTTCGGAAGATGTTAGCTGAAAGTGAAAGTTTAGCATTGGTGCTGGACACTGGTTCAGATTCAGTAAGTTCTTACATGATACACGTCCAGAATATCTGCGTGAGGGAGTATTAGGAAGTGGTACTTTGCCTTTGGAAATTTGTCTTTTATTGCAACGGCTATGTCACTGGATATCACGCGATAGTTAGGATCTTTCATTGTCTCTATCAAAGCTAAAGACCAATTTCCCTTGTTTTTGCTCATTTTGTTTACGAATTGATAGAATCACAATAAACTGCATCGCACTGTCAGTCTAATAATCTTTGGGTCAAATGTCAAATGTCTGAGTGTGAATTTCATAAGCAGAGAGATGATAAGTCGCTTGTGCTTTAACGTCCATCATGAATCTAATAAAACCATTAGAGATGGGTATGCCGAGGTATTGACCAAGCTATAGTAAAATATCAGGCTCGGTATCATACCTACAACATTTTACAAATTTTTGACATCCATCTCCGGGAAAACCTTTCCCTGCTCAAAATAGAAATTAGAAATTGAATTTTGTAACAGTGTACTTTCAAGTGGGCAACACTGATATCGGTGTTTTGACACTTTTGACAGTTCATCCACAGAAAGCCAACACAACCTCACTTATATTTGAAATTTTAACAAATTGAATTCGTTTACGTTGTGGTTATGTTTACCTCTGTGGATCGGTTGATTTCGGCTTGTCAAAAATCGTTTTTAGAGTGTGATGGAACAGGGCTATAAGTGAAAAGATGAAGATGTTTCGGTGTTATAACATCATCAAAAGTAAATCAAATTTGGTGCGTTTCTGCTCAAATGCAGCGGCCAACAAGGCACAGTACACGGCTACAATCAATTTACCGAAAACCGATTTTCCCATCATTATAAAAGCCAAACATAGAACCGAAGTTGAACGGAATGTGTATGAGGTTAGAATCTCTGCTTCAAAAAGGACTCAATTTCCACTAAAGTTGCATCATTTGCTTAGAAATATTTTAGAGACTTGTACCGATGGCAACGGGAGAATGTCGGCGGTACCGAATTTATTCTACACGATGGTCCACCGTATGCAAACGGTGATTTACATATGGGACATGCCGTGAACAAGGTAATTCCACTCTACGATTGAGTCAATCCATTTCCATTTACCGGCGTTTGTCTCCCGAAAATCCGTAGTTATTGAAAGACATAATTTTGCGTGCAAATATTATCAATGGCAGGAAGGTTCACTATGTACCTGGCTGGGACTGTCATGGTCTACCAATCGAACTGAAGGCAATGGAAAACGATAAAAACAAATCCGATTCGTTGGCAATACGACAGAAAGGTTGAAACGATTTTTAGTCACACACACACTGCAGTTTTCTATGTTCATTTTTCTCCTGATTGCAGCCCGAACTTTCGCTCTACAAGCACTGGATAGGCAAAAGGCTGAGTTTGCCTCTTGGGGTGTTACGGCTGATTGGAATGATACAATTTACCGAACGCTCGATCCGCCATACATCCACAATCAATTAAAAACATTTTACGAGCTGTACGAACGGGATCTAGTCTATCGAGGTTTGAAACCGGTCCACTGGTCACCGTCGTCGAAAACCGCTTTGGCCGAAGCTGAATTGGAATACAATCCCAATTTTCAAGTACAGTCACTCCATCTTCGATTGAAGATGCTCAAATATCCGAAGTCAATTCAGACGACCGACAATGTTTACGCTGTAATTTGGACAACGACGCCATGGAGTATACCGTCCAATCAAGCGGCTTGCTTCAGTCCAGCGCTTGAGTACTGTGCTGCAAAGTTGCATGGCAAAGATGGCTTATACATTGCCGCTAAATCGTTAATCGAAACCGTTCCCAATTTCGATCGTGTGGTCGTCAGTTTTTCGGCCGATGAACTGACTGATTGCACGTACAGTCATCCGATAAATGGTGAGCATGTGATGCCATTCTATGCCGCAAAGCATGTACTCGGCAATATGGGGACAGGTTTAGTGCACACAGCTCCAGCTCATGGTCAAGACGACTTTCTGATCGCCATAAAGCACAAACTGGCACTGGTAAAACAGATGAAATGTCTGAGTGGTCCTTTGAATCCACGATTCTCAATTTACAGATTTGTTTTGTCGACGAGGAAGGCAATTATACAGCCGATGCACCCGAATTTTTACGCTTCAAGTCGGTTCTGGGGGATGGATCCGATTTAGTTTTGAATCATCTGGCCGAAAATGTGATTGACACCAGGAAGACTACCGTCAATTATCCGATTGATTGGCGAACAAAGGAACCGGTCATCGTGCGGACAAGTAAACAGTGGTTCATCAACACGGATCGAATCAAAGAGAACGCACTGCAAGAGGTGAGCCGGTCGATTTGATTTTCTTAGCTGCTAGTTGTAGCGAGTGAATTTTTTCTTAGGTCTCCAAAGTGAAAATTTATCCTGCCAGTTCGGACGAGGCCTATCGAAATAATTTAACCAATCAAATAAGAACACGTCCATATTGGTGCATATCCCGACAGCGAGTATGGGGAACGCCGATACCAGTGTTCTATAGCAAGGATACGGGAACCGAGATCGTTGACAAAGACATTATTGACCATTTGTGTGGTCTGCTAGAAGCGGAAGGCAATATGGACTTTTGGTGGGACAAAACTGTCACACAGTTGATCCCACAACATATTTGGACTAAACTTAACATTGATCCGGAAAATGTGGTCAAGGGACAGGTACATTATCACGAACTCAATTATGAAATATCTGAACTCAGCAATCGTTCCATGCGACACCTAGGACATTTTAGACATTTGGTTCGACTCGGGTATTTCGTGGATGTCGGCATTGAATCCACCAAGGATAGCTGACTTGTACTTGGAAGGGATAGACCAATTTACCGGGTGGTTTCAATCGTCACTGATGACAAGCGTGGCTCTGCGAGAAAAAGCCCCATTCAAGTAAGTAGTGACCTGTGTGACTCGAAATCAATGTTGCGCTTCATGTCAATCGCTTTCAGATCAATATTGGCCCATGGATTCACAGTGGACAAAAATAAAAAGAAAATGTCAAAGTCATTGGGCAATGTAATTCATCCGAAAGATGTGGTGACCAAATACGGTGTCGATACGTTACGTTGGTTTGTCGCCGCGCACGGTACGCAGCATAGTGCCATTGTCGTCAATGATGATGTTCTGCGGGGTCATAGTCAAGAGGTCTATAAAATCAGAAAAGTTTTGCGGTTTATGGTCGGATGTTTGGAGACCGAACGGTCCGTGAACGATTTGAATTTCGACACCACAAACTTCTACCACCTGGACAAATTCATTTTGAACGAACTGTACGAATTCAATGACAAGGTGGCCGAAGTACACAAATCGTACCAGTTCAATCACATCATCACAACGCTGTTGGACTTTGTGTGGAATAAATTGTCTGCTTCGTACATCGATCTCTTTAAAGATCGATTCTATTGTGGATCGAAGCAAGAACAAGATGATGCGAGGCATGTGGTCCGGTCAGCGTTCTATGTGTTGAGCAAAGCATTGTGGCCAATTATGCCGTTTACGGTGGAAGAGTGTTGGAGTTATCACGGTAAGCGACCCAAATTTGTGATGTGTTAGACGGAGAGCCCACGCATATCATTGACCCTCATAAGGGATCGGCTCGATACCTATGCCAAACTGTTCGATTAGCCAGCACGAAAAACAATTGTTCTACGACTATTTCATTTGACCTCTATGCCGGGTCCTAGGAGAAGACATTCCTAGTTTTGCGCATCTCAGCCGTCGTTCATCGTGCAGAATCAAAATTTGTCTCAAATTGAAGAGTGAGAGAATGCTATTGAAAAATGAAGTTTTTCTTTTTGTTGAATGGTCTGACGTGCCAGACAAGATGAATAGTTTGGCCTTTCAACTGCATTCAATTGCATTCATCGTTGGGCTCTTTATTTTGACACCAATTCGGATTTTGTATGATGAAGCCACAGAACAAACGCTTTTCGTGCTGGCCAATGGAACAGTTTGACCAATTCTTTATGAAGGTCAAAAATGGGCGTGGGCTCTCGGTCTGTGTGTGTTCTCTGTGTCTCTAAAATAATATTTTCATCCGTCAGATAAAAATCCATTCTACCAGTTCCACTTTGATATCCCAGCCCAATGGAAAGACCCGAAATATAAAAAGTTATGGGCAGTGAGCGTAGATTGCAAGGAGATTTTACGTCAATATGCACCCGACGAGAAAATTTGGTCGCAAAACGTTCACATTTCCGCATCAATGGAAAACCTTCGTTTACTGCAGGTTTGTCCCAGAAACAAATTAATTTGAAAACGCTGTCTTAATTCATTCTATCATTGAAACAGCAAATGCACAAGAGTCTCGAGGAACCGGAACAATCGTCCGAATTATGTGAAATTCTACAAGTTCAATCGATCACATTGTGTCCGAACGAAAGCCATGATTTCATCACCATGTCAACGGAAACTATTGAACAGTCGCTATGTCCGAGGTGTCGCCGATTTGCTTTGAATGATGGGGAAACTGTATGCCGACGATGTGAAGATGTTATGTTGGAGAATGCTTCAGTCAAATAAAGTGCTTTAGGATGTTCTAGTCTCGAATCGTTAACAAGGTTTTTTAATTCGTACACTCTTCAATCGCAACCGAACGATTCCATATCTGCGACTGTGCACCACCGCGTTGATACGGCTCTTTCGCTTCTAAGGATGAATTCGTATAATTTCAGCTTTGAATAAACTAAAATGACGTTCTTTGACGAGTCTTTGTTACTACAAGCCGTCTGCTTACAAATCTGGAAAATCATATTTTCTACTTATAACGCAGAACAGGGAAGAGAGGACTGTGGCGTTTGTTTTTCTGGAAAATGTAAAGCACTAGCACCGGCAAAACGAAGCGCGGGAATTTTTCAATTTACGCCAATCAAATCGTATTGGCTTTTTTGGGTGAATAAGAATTTGAATCCCGAGTTGCTTTCGAGTTGGTTCCTTATCACTGAGTCAATTATTCAAATTCATAACCTGCCACAGACGGCAAACATATTATCAACAGCATTTTTATTCAGTAAGATCAACGAGCCATCCAAATGCGTCGTCTGGATTCCGGATACAACAATCGGACATACGATTGTACTGTTGGAATTCGTCTAGTAGAACAAATCTTTTGAGATAATTGTTTCAACACTCAAGCTGAGCCCTCCGAAAAAACTATCTAGACAGTATTTTTGTCGGGTCTATTACTTCCCTTGACGATTTCAAATCTCTCACTTCAAATTTTCGGACCATACGTTCTACTATGTGAGACCAAGTAAGCTGATTTCCATTTATGTTCTGCCGTTCTCAGACTCGGATTTCTCGTGAAGAGTTTGATACAAGCCCATTTTTCCAGTGAGATGCATTTTCCGGTAAGGTTGCGGATCCTTTTGCCTGTGACTGTGACTTTTAGTTCATCAATTCATCCCTATACTCTCTTTCGCTGTGTCCCATGTTTGCGAATATCTGCAATAAGTTTCACTAACAATTATGAGTCTTTTTAACTCTTGAACTTCGGTACAATGTTTCTTATGAAGAATGTTGCTCGCAGAACATGGAACGCAGTAGAGTTTTCCGAAATCAAAAAGCATTTCAGTCGAAAACTTCTATCTTATTTCCTTATTTGAGGTGATGTACTAGAACTTTAGGTCGCTCATGCTCCCACCGAATTTTAGAAAGGTAAAGAACACGAAGAAACATTTTCTAGTACATTTTGAAAGACTGATAAAGTGAGGCAGCTCCGGCAGCTCACTGACATGAGGTTGTTACACACACTCTGTTAAATTTCACAAAGAATATTCACAGTAGCCACTGGACGACATCTCGTCATAAATCTTGTTGCAGATAAGGATATCCTATACGAGTAAAAAGCCAGAATGAATGAATTTCCGTTGGAGATACTGACAAAAATCTTCAGAAGTTTGCCGAACCGTAAAGAAGTGGCGCTTGTCAATCGACGATTTTATTATGCAGCTTCCGCTGTGGATGCAGCCAAAATTTGTCTGAATGTTCCGAAACGCGTAAGTTCATTTTCTAGAATATTCGCGGCTAGTCACAATTCAAAAATGTTTAAATCAAATTCAGGGATCGACCGGTGAAGAGAAGCAGGACTATTTCCGAAGCATCCTGAATACTACCAGAAGCATCAGCAATATTGTGGTCAATTTTCTATTCGTCGAGCCAGCCGAGCGGCCATTTGTGATTGAAATTATGAAAAAATTCAGTGAAGACATTCAGTACCTGAAACTAGTTGGGGAACATGAAGATTTCACTGAAGTTATAACACTTGTTCCGAACGTTGAACATTTGGAGATCGTGCTTCTGAACACTGACGACCTGCCAGCAAAAAAACCGCGTCTCGATGAGGCAGTGCTGAATCTATCGCGACTGAAAAAGTTGAACATTGTGCGGGCCGACGATGACTTTTTCAATCGACTTCCAGGTGGTGTTTTGACTGAACTCACGTTACACCAGAACAGTCTACGCAAGCTTGCCAAACTATTTGCAACACAAACCAACATCAGAAAGCTCACCATAGTAAAAGATGACGAAAGAGGAAATAAACCAAGTTGCGATGCAGATTTGTTCGATAACATTCGATTTGAATGGCTTGAATGGCACGCTTCGTCATTCGCACATGACAGCGTTCGGTCCATATTGGCAAAGCAGATTGATCTCAAGACTCTGAAACTGATCGACGGAAGAGTCGATGAACAGTTGATGAATGTCATTGCAAATCAACTGAGCAAACTGGAGACGCTGTCGTTGTCCGTTCGCTTGTTATCGAGAGATGCTATCAAATCTCTTTCTAAATTGGTCAATTTGAAAGAAATTACACTAGAGAACTATTATGACGGCTCTGCCGTATGGCTCCAAGAATTTTCTGAGCTTGACAATACCCGCATTACGACTTTGAACATCCAGCGTTACCACAGCATTTCGAATGGATTGATGGAAGCAATAGCTAAGTCGACGCCGAACCTGAGAAGCGTGAGCTTCCACTGCGACTATAACATCAACACATTCCACGCAATTTTGAAGAATTTCAATCACGTCGAGACTCTGCGTTTGGATGCAATGAACGTTGAGTTTGACAAGCGTAAAGGCAATTACACAACGCTGATGAAAGGTGGCTGCGAAAACGACAAACTAACCGAACTGATTATAACGTATCCAATGTTATATCGCAACGAACTTATCAAGAAAATGGCGAAAGATTACCCGCATCTCAAAAAATTGATCATCCTACCGACGAAATATGGTGTGTTCTGGGAAAACTCACTAATTGGGAGCACTCTAAGAGGATTCAAGGAATTGGAATCGTTGTTCCTTCTGGGTACTGGTACGTCATTGGGTGAAAGAATTTTCAATTTGGAGTTAATAGCAACAGTCGGAAAGAATTTGCATTTCATTGCATTGTTCGACATCAGACGCGACTCTATGACTGGGAGGATGGCTATCAACGAAAGAGTTCGAAGTAAATTCGGCGTCATAAAATATTCACGACGCGATGGACTTAAAATGTCCATCGATGAAGAGACAATGGAACGGGGCATAGAATGTCTACAACGTTCTTTCATTAACAAATCTCAGATTGTAATACTGTAAAGAAGACCAAAGAGTAAATAAATTTTACTTCGAAAAGCGAAAACAATTTTCGATTTTCACTCTTCCTGATGGAAACACGATACATCAACGCACCATGCATTAGATGCAACCCGTGCATAGATTTCAGATTGAATCTCAATTGGACAGTGTATCACTCGATTAACACTTACAAACGAAGATTGAAGAAATACTTCTCATGTCACTCGCAAGCTTATTGGGCTTATTGTAACTACATCGTGCGTCGAATATATTCCATTGAAATAGCAAACTTTGGAAATTTAGTTGGAATTTCCGAAGTCATGAGCGTTTTTTAAAGAATTACGGGAAGTGGTTACGATCATTCATTATGTTGTCTCGAAGGTACCCAACGAAGTGTTCAAAGTTATTTAAAGCGTGCTAGACAAGTTCATGCATACTATTGGCTGGTATAAAGCTTCGAGTTGTGCTTTGTGTCTCTTCCATGAGTCAAAACACACAGTATTATGTACAATCTTAAGTCTCAATTAAGGCAACTCTCTAGTCACAAAGTTGGTTTACAATATTCGTACCTTGAGAATATTTTAACATTGTCCGACCTCGATCACTCTAATTCCAAGCGACTACTTTATGGTTTGACAAAGGTGTCAACCGAAATCAGCGAGCTGAATGTTTCAGATGAAACAGCAAATATTTTGAATGTTTATTTAGCTAGAATATCAAGAATATGCATTTTGAAAACTAGATTTGAACTAATTTAGTAAACAAACTTTATGACTTTGCTAGATAGTTGCCTTGCCAAAATACATTCTGAAAGTAGTGTTCACGATAGGAGCCAGTGTTATGACCTAGACCCTATTAAGAAGAGACATTTTTTGACATTTATCGCTGCAAGTATAAAGTGTTAACGATGAACTTTTCTATGTATTTGAAAGTCCAGGGCAAAAATGCACTGGATTAGAAACACATGCCTACAACATTTTATGTACCGATAGATTGACTCGATTGACTCTCTCAAACGCTACCCACTCTTTAGCTGTCCAAACAATTTCATTCATAAATTGTTGCTCTTTATCACAAATTTTTGACATCTATCTCTGGGAGAGCGGGGAACCCCTGCTTGAGTGGACATAGTTTTTTCGATTCACAGAAATTAGAAATTGAATTTTTAACAGTGTACTTTCAAGTGGGCAGCACTGATATCGGCGTTTTGACACTTTTGACTTTGACAGTTCACCCATGTGTAGTCAACATATTTTGTAAACACCACAGCGTTCAAATTAAGTAAATTTAAGCAACAGCAATATCCACACAAGCAAAACAAAACGAGTATTTCCCATTATGTCCGTTCAATTAGCCAAACTGTGTTCGATAATATTCGAACGACATTTTGGGAAAAATGTTCAAATCGTCGGCGACTGTTTATTTTCGGCAATTCAATCACGTTCTCTATCGATGATCGTCAAAAACACCGGTCTGCCTAGAAACGATGTAGCACTCGCCTTGGCTATCCTAATCAAATTCCGATTGGTTAAATTCGAAGCGTCTGCCAACGAAAACTTTGGTGAATATTCGCTGAATCGTGACGCGATTCTCTTAATCCTACGATTTCCTCGGTAAGACTACCCATTGCATTCGCATGATGTAAAAATGGATGGTGTTGATGTAATGCCATTTATCGATCATTTTAGGTACGTGCACTTGATTCAAACCAAATTTGGAATGGTCGCTGCGGCTCTGGTTGAAGAATTGTTGCGCTCGGGTAGTCAAACGGCATCCAAACTCATAGCTCACTGCTTTGATGCAAAAACAAAGACCAGCTTGACAGAGCATCGAGATGCATTCAATGAGCTGTGTCAGTCAATGTATCTGTTCCGCGCACCGGTTGTAATAAACAAAGAACAGGAAAATATCGGAGTACCGAAACTGCAAATCGACGAACACAATTTATTTACGACAGTAGACGTGGACTTGAACGAAATAACAAAGCTGAAAGAAGACAGTACTGTGGTGACAAAGGATCGAGGTGAGAAGATTTTACAGGATTACGAACAGTACAAAATTGTCAACCCTCTCCGGATATGTGTTTCAGATGTGTATTGGATGGTAAACACGGACAGATTCCATCAAGAGTTCCGCGATGAACTAATTCTGTCTGCCGTTGAGCGTAAAATCAATGCTAGTGCAAGTGAAGTGATGAAGCACATCTTGCATCAAATGTATTTGAGAACGAAACCATGGGAGCCGAGCTCGAATCCGATACCGTTTGTCGAGATCCGACAATTGGTGGAAAAAGAATCGTCAAATTTGGAATTGATCAAATACTTGGACCAGTACGTGTCCATCATCAGTGAGTTGTTGGTCCATGGTAACATTTCGTTTTGATTAACACATTTTTCGCCATAGTGGACGACCAGTTGAAATTTCTGGCAAAATATGGTGACATGGGTGGTGGACAGTATGTCGTTCAAATGAAATACGCGGTGGAACAATTGACGTGGGTGTGCATAGAGAACATAATTACGGAGAAATTTGGATCGAAAGCTTCGAGAATATTCAGGTAAAATTCTTGATTCGTCCTTCACTGAACGTCTAGTGAGAGTGAGATAAATGAGGCGCCCGGGTAAAAAAAAGTTCTCACAAAAGCTTCAATCCACCGAATTTTTCAGTGAGAATTGTCGGAACATAATGTCCCTCTTGACCTCAGTGATATACGTCGATTGAAGCTTTTATGAAAACTTTTTTCACTTGGGACCCCAATCGGCAAATGACCATAAACTATTGATAGGGTTGTGAGACTACGGAAATTCAGCGAACAGGAAGACATCCAAAAAGAAGCCATGGTTCCATCCAAAGAAGCTAAACTATTCACCTACAAACTGTTGGAGGAACATTTCCTACAGGTAAATAGACCAGAGCCCAAAACTAATTTTTGTTCGGCCAGAAAAATTTCAATTCCCCCCAAAAATTTCAGACAAAAACAGTTCGTAAACCGGGCGGAGGTGGTACTGGTATGGCCAAATCATTTTTCCTTTTCTACGTTAGTCAAACGCAAATCGTTTCAATGCTGCTGGAAATTTGCTACAAGTCCCTGTTCAATTCAATGACCCGATCTGCGTACAACAAATCCGAAAATCGCCGTCTAATCGACAAGTCACAGCGACTCGATGGCATTGTTGAAGCGATGAAGGATCGAGGCGAATCGGAGGAGTACATTGCCGAGGTTTGTTGAACTTGTGCAGCGTGCTGACGAAATGACGACGAATTTTTATGCGTTGCGTTTCTTTCTACTTTCAGATACATGAAACATTGACACCGCCCGAACGAGAAGTTTTACAGAAAGTGAAAACTCGAATCAAGAACTTGGACAGTGCTGAAATTGGGCTGGACGAAACGATTTTCCTATTTCAATTGTTTGAGAATTACAAAAGTTAAGAAAATGAAAAGTGAAAATGTTTTCGGAGAATACAACAACGGCCCTTGTATAATAAGTCATTCGGGAGCGAGACGTTTGTCGATTTTTGTTATGGCTTTCAAAGCCTCCAACCTCGAACATAAATTGACATTAGCCGATAAGAATTTTGGTTTTTCATTGTCGTCGACACATTAGAAAAGTTATATCACAGTCCCTTCCCACGTCGCTTGTTTGTAAAGTCCACAGAAATATTTTCATCCCTAGCGAAGAATATTTCGAACCTCAACGAGTATAACCAAACCAATTTAGTAAAATCACTGCAGACACACGACGGATGGGTTGGCACAGTGATATGAGTAGTACTCTTCCACCAGAACTAGTCGGGTTCGATTCCGGTCTCTGACAAAATAATTTCAAATGGAACTTTCTGTAGCAGCTGCAGTGTAGCTCAATCAACGGCAACGGTAGGTCTGAGAAAACTACCTTCTGTTTGCACAACTGTTTACGTCATTACCATCAATATTTCGGTTGAATATTATGTCACCAGGAACTATAGGCCAAAGTTTAATGATGTCCCTGATGGTTCAATTTCAATAAATGCCAGATTAAACTTCCATGCCTAGTACTTTTCAAGTGGAAGTCTACACCTTCACACACATGCTCGAGAGGAACTTCTTTTATCTACAATTGTCAATGAGCGGAGACTTATTCGTTCCAAAGCTGTTCGCCGGTCATTGTTCCAACCAACGTTTATTTGCGGATCGCTCAGTTTTAATAGAGGACAACGAGAATGTTTGGAAGAATGAGAGAGCATGAATAGCTTCGGAACAAATTCACTTCCACCCGATGATAAAAATGTTTACAGCCGATGCAGGCATACACTCTAAACTTTGTGTTTTTGGTACCTAGCGTCTTCCACCACCCTTAAACTACAGCCTACATTTGAGCGTTTCGTATTTTATTTTCGACGATTACCTTTTTACCACAGACCTTTTTATAAACAGTAAGACTTGCCTTTGTTTCGATTATTTTTGTGCAAAAAAATTGCATAGGCTGCATACATATTACATAAGCTGCTAAGTTGCTGGTTCGAACTGAACTTATGATTGGCTGTTAGAATGGTTTTCAAAATAAAAAGTAAAGAAATTCGAATATTGGTCATTTAAAGGCCAACCACAGAGGGCTAAGCCTATTAATTCAAGAAATCAGGCAATTGAAAAAAAAATTCCATACAACATCAAGCTTCCTTCATCATCAACAACAACAATTTCACAAGTCATTTACCGAGGCGTCAATTTGCATAATCGCAAACATAAGTTCAATTGAAAAGTTAAGCATATGGTACATCAGGTGGTTTATGTTCAATCGAGCCGTCATTCATGACATCGTCTGCACTGTAAACAGTTTCCGGCATAAAATGCAAAAAGTTTTCTCAATAAATTTCACCAGACAGATTAAATGAGTGTGCACCGTACCGGTTCGATCTGTCTATTTTCTGACTAACACCATAGACCCTTGACCTGTGAACTGGTATTATTGCGTACAAGTTAAACATGGTATGCTCATACAACTTTGGTGCAACTTTGTGCGCAATACATGCAGTACATTCCTCGCGGGTCACAGAAGGTATCATTTTCAATTTACATATCAATAAGAAAATTCATTGGATATTTTAACCAACATAAATGCATCGTAAAGCAGCTATCATTGCCACTAATTACATGCGGTTGAAAGTCCACTTGTCTTCTATTTGATTTGACCTGTTGCTGGCTCTATTGCAAATTCATTCAAGTTTTTGCATAGCAATTAGTAAGCTACACAAAACTAAAGATGTGTGAAGCTAACGCGAAGATCGTTAAAACGAATGAAAAGTGATAGCACATTGAAAAGGTGTGAATCAAAGACTGGAGTTATGTTTACGTAGATGTAGCAGTGAGGCAATAGTTATTTATAGATCTGTTTCGGACGGTAGATTTCGAGCATTGCGGGTTGTAGCCCGAAATATGTGAGGGCGACAATCGAAAGTGCCTAAGATCTATCGCTTACAACAGATGAGTATTATGACTATTTCATGCCGGGCGACCCAGAGGAGTTTAGTAATTTTGTTCCGAGGCATGAACTGAACACACTCACTCAAACATTTCAGTTCCCCACTTTGGACAAGTTTTTAGGTTATTTTCTCTGGAAAAATACCCTATCCGCCCGTAGGTTGTCTGTTTCCAAAAAAAATCGACCGTCCACCTGATGTGATACATAGCTTTAAATAGTTGAAAACCAGTACCAGAATGTCAATCAAATGCACGCAGATAAGTTTGGTTAATATTTAAATATCAAATTTGGTAGTTGATAGTTGACCATTGAAACACTCTTGTCAGCAGAGATGTTTACTATTCTGGAGCGCTTCACTTCACCGACTTATGCAATTATTCTGCCCCCTTGTCTATTTATAACTTGAATATGTTTTGTTTTTGTATTTTGTATTTGTTAGCTGGCAGCTGGGTTGGCATTCTAAATTGCAATACCATAAAGAGCAAACCAAACTCTGGGGCGAAGAATCATTATTTGATAGCCGATAGCTCAAAGTAGACATTGCAGCTCGAAAATTTGGTAGTTGGTAGTTGACTACCACACAATGATAGGCCTCACTAGGCTTTAGCTATTCTTGTTGAGCTCATTACGGATTTGTACGGAATTGTTTATCAGCCCAATCTTTTATCAACCACATTTTATTGCATGCTGAAATCGATCACATTTTCTAGCTAATTTTATTTTGCAGTATACATTTTCACTAAAGATTACAAACTTACAGAAATATTAACTCTAGCCACGCACTCCTACTAGCATGAACCCTCGAATTTGGAACGTCAAAAAGCCTACAAATTTGCATACGTGTAGCATTACATGTGTTAAGTGTTTTACTCATACTAAGCAAAGATGACTTTTGTCTTTATGATGGAAATACAAGGCCTCCGGATATTTC
>JANTFA010040562.1:0-15406 GCA_026413405.1 Phytosciara flavipes | reverse complement strand
GTTCCAAGTTGTTTACTTGACGAGTGGGAATACAGCCATAACACCCAACTCTTCAAGTAAACAATAACTTGGAACCTTGGAAGTAATATACTATTAATGAACAAAGTCAAAACTGAAGCATTTAAACTTGTTTGCAGAATGAGTTCATCTTATTTAAGAGCTCGTTTTTGCCAAAAGAAAGAGAGAATATAATTAGACAAAAACATTACCGTAAATTAAAGCAACCGAGATTGCTACCGCACGCAAATTAAATTTAATAAAAAGTTACCCTTAATAACATTGCCTTGTCCAGTTAATTAAAAATTAATGGAACTGTTTGAACAGAAAATTAAAGACATTTGCAGTAGCTATAACAGCCGACATACAAGAACCTTAAAATAAAACACGTTGAATACAATTTAAAAACAATGTTATCCCAACAATAAGCTCATAATCCTACAACACCACAAGGAGTTTAATCTGTTTACATACTGTATTATATTTTGAACACACTTACTCTCTCTCTCTGTCTCCCCCTCCTCCTCCATCTCTTTCTATCTCACTTTATCCGAACCAGACGAAAGTCTATTTCATTTTATGGTTTTATTATTTTCATCACTCAAAACTTTTACCAAAACTTTTCATTAAAGAGGGAAAAACTAGGTCGAAAAGAGCACCGTATATTTAAGCGCAGCAAGTGAAGAAGCGCTTCCAATGAAAATCAGCAAACCACGAAATTATCTACCCTCCAATCCATCCGCTCGACGAATAGACATTAAATCGAGGTATAGCATTTATGGTACAGTCATTTGCTGATAATCAAATTTAATTCACTCATTTACATTCGTAGAGAGGAAAGATAGTGGCTGTATGTGACATATAGGTAATGGATGATTTATTACAGCCCAACTAGTATTAATGGTTAAGTATATTATGAAAAATTAGATTCTTCTAATTTTGCGGTCGGATTTCGAGTAAGGAATTGGAAATAAATCGTTATCATCTGATTTATCACCTAATTTAAATGTTACAATGAGCAATCTGCTGTGAACCTAGTCATGCCTTTTATTTTATTTGTATATAACACACCATCTGTAATGTATCTTCAAAATAGCGAAATTCCCCACCTGCGATGTTACTTATTTTAGTCATTGCTGAAAACCGAAACCCTTGAAGTGTTTTGCAATTGAAAACATCCCGAATTATTTTTTTCAAAATCTCTTGTCGATTTTAAGCTTTGCAAAAATTCGTTGAAGTTTTCTGTGGAACAAAATTGTATAAAGAAGTTTAATCACTAAAAACCAACGGACAATTTTGATAAAAAATAATTTGAGATTCTTTCACCAGTAAAACATTTTGGGTGGTTCAAGGTTTCGGCTCCGACCGAAATTGGTATGTAGTAGTACAATCTTAACTGAGAGTTAATTTACTACTAGTGTTGAAGTGTACGATCCATTAACCGGTGTCTAGAGTTCTTCTTTACAATTGAAACACTTTACTTGGGGATGGTGTCCCCTGAACTTCTTGTTCAACTCTATTTACAAAAAGTCTGACTTATATTTCTTCATTGACCATCAGTACATGTAGTTTGTTTCGTTTCAGCCTTCTTACTTCGACCGTTTTATATGTGCCTCGAAATGGACTCGACTCTAGAAGCCGAAAATATTTCTTAGAAAACTCCTCGGTATTTCTGTGGCCAATGAGAGGCGGTCAAAAACCGAAAACATGCACTTTATTGTGGATATTTCTCCAAGTGCATGGTCGTGTGGGCAGGCCGACCACTGAAAAGTCGATCTGCGTATTAAGGAATGTAGGTGGTTTTTGGTCAGACCCTATTTTCAAGAGTTTAAATTCTCAAATCATTGAAAATTCTTGAAAATTCCTGAAATACCTACGTGAAAATATTAAACTTAAAGTATGCAAGAATTGCAAAAAACTGGCCTGAGGGCTAAGGAGCTACAAACTTAAAATTTCAATTTTTTAGACTGTAACTAAGGGCTGTCTATAAATGACGTTCAAAAAGAGTTTGTCGAAATCGGACAGGTGAAGGGAAATATTGGACGTCCAACGTCTGAACGCAGAACAAATTGTGATTTGCGCTATAATTTATGCGAGACGTCGACGACTTCTTCTTTCAAAAGGATGATGATTATGATTACTTTGAAGTAGTGGACCTCTCGTGAAAACATGCACTTTTCATTTGGAAGTTTTTCGAGGTACACGAAATGTACAGGGTCTTATGGGGTGTAATTGGAATTTCAGGTGCTTTTGGCGCAGATAGTATTTAATGCGTGATGTTCGGTTCTGTGTTGAAATCGTGAATGCCTAGATTACGTTTTAGGCATTCGTTTGATTTCGGATTTGTCAAAAATCGATTTTATCTAACAAGAGAACTGACGTATATGTCTAAAAAGGCCATTCATTAAGTACGTATGCTGTGTACGCTCGATTTTTGATTCCCTCTCTCGTAAAAATCGTAAATTTAAAAAATGCTTTTTTCATTTGTTTAGTCCTGTCGTTTTGTTGCGGTGATAAAGATCACTATATGAACCTTACGTAGCGGTATTTTAATCATAATCGTAAAATTTGTTATCCAAAATAACTAATACATTTTGTCTAATAGTAAAATGTTTCATATGAGAGTACCGAAATCAAGTGGTAAAATTAAGCCTAAACAAGCAACTCACAATTATCCGATAAATGTGATATCAAGTTGAAATTGAACCATTCCTCACTGAAAATTGGAGCAGAAGCATTATTTACGTTCAATGGTCGGTCGAGCTGGGATAACAATACGAACAATGCGAACAGTAGATGCTACAACCGGAATAGTGCACCGAATTCCACTGCCTATAAATGAATCAGTGACAACATGAACCCGAGCCGCTAATGTTGGGCCAACATTGTTGGCTCAGAGATAATTATCAATATGGCACAAAAGGGAACGATTAACTCATCTCAATACGCTAGTGCAAACAAATTGTTACCGAGCATGGATTATCGTTTGTTTGAATTGAAATTTGGTCGTACGATATTCAGATATTACTATTATCTAAATTGACTTTCTCTTGCTTTGTCTTCAGTCTTTTTTCTGTCATAAAATTAAATTTGTCTTATTACGTTTTACGTCTTACGCTTAATTTTTTTTAGTAAATTCAAATATACCAATTTAGCCGCCGACGCCGCCGGATTCATTTTTGACTTAGCCAGCCGCCGATGTCATCGGATGATACCGGCGCACTTATCTATTACGCACTGAATTTTTTGGTCTCGGAAAAGGAGGAATAAACTGCCCAATCGATTATATATGTTATAACGAACGGAAACAAAGTTTTTCTTATTAAAGCTGAATAGAAAATATTTTACACAGCGGAAAAAAGACACGCAAATAATGGCTGGCCATAACTTTCCCCCATAAACCAAATTTTGTAAAGTCAATTACCATGACTGGGGTAGTGAATAACGAAAGTATACCTCTCTCTTTATATTCATACATGCATCCGACGTTCTATACGGGGTAACAATATTATCTGTACTGTATGGCGTGGCGTGGTCATAACTGTGGCAAGCACATATTTTCAATGGTATGTCGAAAGGCTGGCTACATTTAGCTACAAAATACACTTGTCAGAAATAAAATTAATCATCGTTCAGTCATTATTTAATATTTGATTGATTTGCTGTTCGTCCATCAAGGTTTCTTTTTTCATTTTGTTCAATTTTGTGAATTAGAGAGGAATTCCTGGCTAGAATGTGATATTATACTACGGCACGGATAGATAAGCAAAGGGATGTGTATATAATTCACGTGTCAAATTAATTAAGTTTTTTTTCGTAAAACTCAATTGGGTGGATTTTTTGTCCCGTAAAAGTCAAGTTATTAGATGGTAAAATATAAAATTCCAATCTGTGCATGTATTATGACATCATGGAAGATGGAAGATGGAGAGTGATCACATGGTCCCATAGAATTCCAATTTAATTATTGATGATAAGAGTGGCTTTACAAAGAAAATAATTTTGTGATTGATTGAAGTGCTCTTCGCATCGATCGATCACTTTCGTTAACCTTTTAATTTCGTTTTTAAATGTCACAAAGTTAAGACAGGATAATGATGATACACAATCGCACAATCATATAAAATGAAGAAGAAACAATTTCGAACAAACAGCAACAATTCGGCTGATATTGGTGGTTGTAAAGGTTATTATAAATAGCGCAATTCAAAGAGTAGATTTGTATTCAGCATTTGGTATCGTGGTAAAGGATGTGTTCTTAAGTTCTATATGTTACCCAGAATATGAATAGTGTTGATTGAATCGACACGTTGGTAAACCAAACCAAAAACATAGAAAAAAGCCACGGCACTTGTTCTTTGTTGAAATGTGAATTATTTAAAAATATTTAAGTCAAGGGAACCTCCCCATCGTTGAGATGTTAGCAAGTTCTATATGCCCGCAATTATTTAGGCCATATTGCCAGTCAAATCTTTCAGTTTCGGTTGAAAATTATGCTTTCAAATTTTCGATATTAATACCGGTATTTTTTAGTCAAAACCGATATTCGATATGGGTGTTGCATTCCCTAAAAATAGCACAGAGCGTCAAAATTCGTGAATTATATACATGAATCAAATGTTAATTGTCATTTGACTCAATCAATCAAAAATTTTCGCATAATTCATATTTCGGACCGAGCGAACTTTTCTCTGAACGACCGACCCGAAAGACAACTCTGAACACTCGAGGTCGACCGATTTTTTTTAGGTCCGGGCCAAAACCCTTTCTGGTCTAGCCTACGTATTTCGGGCACATCACCAGTTTTGCGTTCATAATGAATGAGGTATAAATGGATGTAAGTAATCCATGGAGCGTATAATTATTAAACCGCAATTCGGCACTCAGTTATATATTATTAATATTTGGTAAGTAAACAATCATTTGGATGCGCTAAAAGGCAATATTGGTATGGAAATGATTTATACATTTTGCTATTTTTAGCCCCGAAAAGTTAATATCCATTCATTTTGTTTACCATGCAAATACAACAGCTAAACCCCGAAAACATACCATTCAACCACCATCTCCACCCACTTATAACTATCCGACAATTTAATGCAAAAACCCTTGAAAATGTTAAACTAGCACATAAAATGAATTTTGCCATGATTTCCACAAAATATTCGATTAATAATTTCCAAATCAAAATGATTCGCATATTGTGAATTGTTGAAATATTTATACACAAACTACAGTCGGGGTTTTTTTATAGTGTTGCTATTAATTCATCGTTTGACTCTTCAGGCGATTTTAACGTTATTATGTATAATAAAATGGCATTAAAAGCATTTTGAGATTTTTGAGAATAGCTGTTGAATTCCTACTTTATTCATATTGTCAACTATGAAAAAGCTATAGACAGAGATTCTGTGGGCGGATGTAATGCAGTTTCATTGTGTTTTTGTGCCGAGGAAGGTTTGGGCAATACTCTATCTAGCAAAGGACTACTTTTGTTAAGGTGGTGAGTGAATCAAGTAGCTTTTGGAGTTTACCTGTAAAATACAGCACACTCACTCAATATTCGGCTTCCATAAATACGATCTGCCGAATTCTCTCAGCTTCATTTCGGGCTGATTGTATATGTACCGCACACAGCCAGTTAACTTCAATGAATGGTCTGAATTTTTGAGAGCATTTGTGACATTACACAACTTCGATCAATACGACAAAGTTTTTTTTTTGTTTATTCGTTCACCTTTTTATGTGAATTTCTAAATTCTTTGCAGCTAATTGTTTTTTTAAACTCTATTATGCGTCGAAAATTATTGTAGTTTTTCAAATCATCTGACGTTTATTATTTTTTGAATTAATGTAACGAGCTCGGGGGTTTTAACTCTCGAACAAACAACAAATGTTCGAACGATGTTTGTGACACCTCTCACTCTCATTGGGTTCTTCTGTACTCTCGTTGTCAACAACGATGAAGAACCACTGTTGCCATTTTTGTTCACTTCCGATCACTGAGCTTGTTTGTTTACATAGACCAGCTGGTCAAACAGCTGAATGGAATCAATGCACTTATATGAAAGATTTCAACTGTATTTTAAAACCAACACTGTCACCATTCTACGAATTAGTAATGGAATCTAGTAGGCAACCGAATGATAAGGGATCATATCCGTCCGGACTTATAAAGAGAAAAAAGGTGTAATGAGAAAAGTGAAATAAAGGCGCTCACGCTTACACTAATGCAAAAACCGACAGTTTTCGAGATAATCGCCATGGAATTAAGCATTTCATGCAAATCGCAAATTTCAACTGCGATGAGCTCGAAAACTGTCGCTCATAACAATAATGCATCCATACAAAAATCCTTAAAAAGCTTTGAAAATCAATCAAATGTTGTGCCAAACTTGAAACAAATGAAGGAACAAAATATTGAAACAAGGTTGCCATTTTGCTAAGAGGATTCAGTCCCTATTTACTTTGTTAACAGCAAGCTGTAGACACTCTGAAAACGAAGTCGCTGTAGTTGGCCAACTACTTTTTCAAAGTAGAAAAGAATTTTTTCGGTCTGTCTGTCGGAATCTCAATAACAAAACCAAAACCGTTCACCTATAGTTAGTTATTCAGACGGCAATTAGACCCAGTAACCAATTGATGGTTATGGTTATTAGCATCCTTTTTTATTCGGGAGCAAAAAGCATATTTAGAATTACGTTAAAATAACTCGTTATAGTTTTAGCATTAAATATTGGTTGGGCAGCTGTATGTGGTATATTTTATTCCATTTCACAGTAGGTTGACTCTATGGATTTAATTGGCATGTAACCCAGCATATATAAGGTTAGATCTACTATAGCAGTCGCCGCCACCAACAATATTGAACGTTAATGAAAAATTTAACGAATTCACATAGTATGGCAGTTTATATTTGGGGTACTATTTGGAAATTGAAATAATCGGTAGTTCTTTATGAATCGGCGTTATGTATGGTAGGAATTCGGTTTGCTAATTTCAAACGCATAAATAAATGGAGTAAATAAGCCACTCGCACACACGCACACATCTATGATAATATGGTATGGTGTCTATATTCACAACGAACTTCTAATTATTTCGCTTTAATAGATTATACTTTGTGTGTAATATATGCCAATTTAGAGTTTTGAGTTTCTCTCAAGATTTTAATTTAATTTGTCTGATCTTTATTTATACTGTCTGAGCTTCATGTATACTGTCTGAGCCATATACTCATTTCGAAGAGTATACCGTGGAATAGTAATTTATGCAAAGAGTTGCAAAAAGTGGGGACTTTTTGTCACTAGGTGTGAGGTGATAACTACATCGTGTCACAAAAAGTACCACAGCACCTCTAACCGTTCGGCTTTAGAGATTAAAATTGCAGTGAACCAATTATTGAAGCGTTCATAAATCTAATCAATATGATCGCTCATACAGTCCCCTTTTCGCCGCTGGTTGCAGAAAACGTTGTATGCAACACGGTGTGGGTATTTTTTTCACACGATGTGGTTAAAAAACTCACTTCGTTGGTTTGATAGTTCAAATTTTCGGAAACGATGTGTTTCGCGCACCCTACTATTTGGCATAAGCCAATGCCGCACTAAACGCGTGGATAACTGTCATTGCATGCACGCTATGGATTCCTTTCATTATTCTTGATATTATCAGCAGACATTATTCAGATAGACGCTTCTTCACGGTTTCAAACAAAAAAAAATTGGCTGAATTTGATTTAAATTTTTTTTAAATCTATCGATTTATGGAATGTTTCGTACAATGGAAAAGATTAGCTCGTCTTTATTTTTAAAACGGAAACGCTTCAAGGTAATTGAACAATGTTGAGTAGTGGAGTCGTCCTATTCCTCTGCCAACGAGCTTTTCTCGGATTAGATAATTCCGAGAATGATACACAAATATGTTGCTATTAATCCCTCCATTCTTTACAATATGACGGCCAATAATAATATTTAAAAAAAAATCCGGATGTACTTCTTAGAAGAAACTCGCTCGTTTATAACTTAACTGAAATAAACTTGCCGTCAAGGGATTATATTGCGACATAAATATTAAATGTCAGTTTAAATAAAAATGAAGAGACATATCGCGGTGCATATCGTTGTAAGAAATCTCCATTATATTCGTTGAATATTGGTAAATGCACCAAGACAAAAAAAATGAAAGTTCGCAACACGGAAAATATGTAAATGTGAATATCAAAATTCATGCTCTCGTATGTGGAACAGCTTCCCGTTTTCGTACTTTCATTTTTCTGTTCCATATTTTGCTTACGTTTCTTTTTTATTCAAATTAGTACCCTCCACATGTAAGAGAAAATAGCTCTATTTCTGATATTGGTTGCTTTTTGATCAGTTGAGCAGCATCTGGTTCCGGGGTCACACTTCAAAGTGAGAGTAGCTGCCTTGGTGGCTGCATACCAATTTAAACTGAGCTTCACTCTCAATTTTTGTTTTTGTTCATGAACTTTTGACGTGTGACCCCGAGACCAGTGTAATTTAACTGACTGTCGCACTACTCAATATAAATCGAATAATTAAACAAATAAACTGAGAATTAAATGCAATGGACTTAATATACATACGGCTTCGTATGGGGGTATATGATACATACGGCTTCGGCTACGAAATATAATTGAAGACGAGGAGGTTTATGTTTTATTTGCAGAGATGAAATTAATTAGTAATGCATTTTGCTCTTCCGTTACATCTCAATTTCAATCAAATCGGAGTGCGGAGCCAATTTTCTTTTACAAAATTCGGTTTATGTGATGTTTTTGCTCGCACCAATTTATTTTCCAGTTTCCTGCTTCTTTATTTCCTGTTGTATTTCATTACATATGTATAATATGGAGACGCTACCCTCCTGAATATTTTGCATACTCTGATATTTGCAGATGAACTTTCCTTCATTTTCTTCTATACATTTCGTTTATAGCTTTTTTGTCGCTTTTCTTGTTGAAATGGTTGAAATATTTTTTTCCTCCACTTCGTCTTTCAATTCTCAAAATGTAACATTCGGATATGAGTGTTCGATTCATATTAGGTATACAGAGGAAAAGAAGATGTGTATCCACTCTGGTGGGAAATACACAGTGTATGGCATACACACAAAATGTGTGTGGTAAAATATTTATTTGATTGAGATGGTTTTATTGAATGAAGTATGAGAGAATGTAGCCATGTAGCGCCCGGTATATTATATATGTAGTAGTGGACGACCTTGTCCCGTGACTTACAAAATTTGAACCAAAATATCTCGAAATCGGTGTAACCTTTCTTAGGGGATGTTTGATTAATTCGAAAGCGGATCATTTGTATACCAGAAGAGGTTGCTTTAAGGAAAATCTCACCGATTCCGAGCTATTTCGAGATCCAATTCCGTTAGTCACGGGACGGGTCGTGGAATTAGCCATATACAGAAAGGGCAAATTTGTTTGGAAAAATTGAAAATGATAAAGTGGATACCATACACATGGCAGTGTGCTAGAAGAAAAAGAACGAAAAAAATCATCTTTTTGCTGTTGTGATGACGATCTTTATTCCGTGCAAGATACACAATTTTTTTTTTGCTTCATTCCTCAATAATGGCAAACAAATTCACAGAATAATTTTGAAAATATCGGTTTTCAAGATTTATTTGTTCGCTTTTGTTGTGTTGTTGAGCCGAATTGAGCTTTAGTTTTTTTTTATTACTTCCATCGGTGGAATCGATTATTTAATAATGTAATGTATGGTGTTATTGTTGAATTGGTTTAAAACTCTGACGGTTCGTTGTTGAAGACGGCGAGGAATATTTATTGCTTCCCCTATTTGCCAAATTAATATTGAAGAGAAAATTTCTACAGCAAATTGAAAATGTTTACGACTTTTGCTTGAGTATGTTTTATTAACATAGACGCGGCTCGATGGGTTTGTTTGCTTTCATTAAATCAATTGAAATGGATTATTCGTTTAGCTATAAATTTATTTTATGTCGATTGCTTATGGCTACTAAGTAGCTCTGCCGATTCACCCAAACGGCATCGCATCTGAGCACCCCCCCAGAGATCCGGTGATGTGTCACATGTGCAAATTTTTGTTCATCGAAGTTCGCAAATCAACGTCCGTGCATACGATCCATCTTTTTGAGATATCAGTCTCGTCAAAGTAGCAGCTGCTCATTATATATATATACTCTTACAATTCCGCGAATCTTGGTAATTTTGAATTGCACACACTATATCATGATGAACATTTTTGTCGGTACATGCAATGCCTGTTATTAATCACGAGATGATTAATTGCAGCCATTTGATTGAATAATACAATGTCCGAATGTTGAATTCGAATTCCTACTGCAGCAAGAAATCACATTTGAAAAGACCGCTTCATTCAAGCGGATGAGCAATTCCTTTGCAGTTGCAAGACGCGCAACATAGTAATGTTGAATAATAATGAATATCAGTGAATACGCCTACAAAGGGAAATGTGACGCCAGTCCCTGTGTTCATACTTACCAAACGTCTGATATGTATCATTTTGGGTGACACATTTTGCGAACAATACAATTTAAAAAAATGTATTTATTTCAAATTTTGAAATTCTCTTCGACTGGTTTCCTCAACATCTGCCACTTTTGACGCAATTTTTTGTAAACTTTCCGTTGCTAAGTTTTTAGCGTTCAAACGCGAATTACGTCACCCAAAATGTAATCAGATGTTTTGTAAGTACATAAACACAGTGACTGGCATAGCGTCACGTTTCCATTTTCAAGGGTTTTTTTCACTCATACGTATGATGAAGGTAAAATTTATACCGTCACTGGTAACCGCTACTACAGCACCTCAGCCATGTCGAAAACTACACGAAACAGCAAAAAAAACCGATGGAAGTTGATAAATTCTGGGAATAAGACTTCGAATTCAAAATTTGATATACTTTGTCAAGTAGCTCGTGGGGATGATAAACTGGATAAAAACTTTTTCCCCATTTTTGTTCCTCGCCAAAACCTAGCTCTGTATAACTTTGTATGGTCGATCAATAATGTAGAGTGTAAATTGACGAAGTTATCGAGGTGAGAAGAACTTGGCCCTTAAAACCTTCAACCATACCCTGAACAGTTAACTTTCTTACTCAAAAATGTAAAAAAAAAACTTGCATACCACCATAACCCGCTACACACACATACACAAAGGATTTCTTGCATAGGGCTCCAGATGTCTTAGAATTGTGAGTAGAATCGACTCCCCAAGTTTAAAAAAAATTAGTTGATACGTTTAGAAGTTAGATCTCCAACCAGAACATCCTAAGAAACTAGTAAAGTAACGAAAGATCTTTCATGTATTTCAAAACAATGAAATCGGTCAATTCACATGCGAATTCCTGAAATTGAAAGAATTGTTGGTCGTTGGAATCGTACGGACGTCTTCTTCTTCTTCTTCTTCTTTCTAAGCCTATGAACGGTGTAATCAAACGTTTTTGTTAAAAAGAGTTCATTTTTTTATATCCATTGCTGAATGTAGGCCTCCCCGATTTCCTTCCATCTCGAACGATCCATTGCCACCTCTTGCCAATTCTTTCCTAAGTTATTTTCATCTAAAAACTTTGTGATTCCATTTGTCCACCTTTCTGGTGGTCTGCCTATAGATCTTGTGTAAGGTGGTCTCCAGTTCATGATTGCTTTGGTCCAACGTCCGTCTGTTTTTCTTGCAATATGTCCCGCCCAATTCCACTTTAGAGATGCTATTCTTTCCATGACATCAACGACTCTTGTTTTTTGTCGATTTGGAATCGTACGGATGTCTAGTTTTTTTTAAACAGGGCTGGCGGCGTTGAGAACAGCACAGAATAATTTCAAAATCTGCTGTATATATAGTACCGAAGTCTACGACAAAATTGTTTCCTCACATCGGGAATTGCGTCACCTGAGCTTTGCTAACGCGCGCCCATGATCGATAAGGTGTGTCATTTATAGTGTCGCTTCTATCGCTCTTAATGGATGACTAAACTATTGCTTTTGTATAGTTGTTTCTTCCGTTTATATAAAAATACGGGAGCAATATGTGCTGCTGTTGTAGTTTTAATTGCTGTTGTTGCTGATGCTCCAGTTATGTCATCTCTCGTAATTATGTTAATGAATATTTTATGGTGACTCTATTCATTTCAATTTATTTTGTTTAAAAATGAGTTATCTCCATTTGGAATATTTTGATGAACGAGCCGAGACTTCCGTAAAAACAAGAAAAATATTTTCAACAGCATTTTCAGAAAGTATCTAATCCAGGTCTCCCACTCCCACTTGTCCAAAATGTTCGAAAGTTCCTTCAATATTTGCCCGGAGCAAAATATTGAAACTTATTAAAGCCTCTAGATTCAAATAAAATTGCCTGCGGCGGCGCTTTGTAAAATTTTTAATTTTAATTTCTGTCTACCAATATTTGGCTCCAAGTTCCAAGGACTTTATTAACATAAATTTTTATTCAAACGAAGCGACAAAAAGACTGCATAACATAAATATTTTATTGAATATTTTTAACTCTTTCAGAGAACTCTGCATCGGCTGATTTTTTAACTCTTCAAAAGCGGTTCAGTTAAGTGTTGTTAACAATGATGACCATCACTTCCGTTTCCTCGTCATAGCGTTCCTTTATATACAAAAATTTGTACTGTAAAAAATCGAATCGATCAAAACGAAATACTTCAAACATATGAGGTAACAGATTTGCCGAATACAATCGCAATACGTGTGTCGTGTTTGATGTACTATTGATTTTTGATTCAGTATTATGAATTAGATATCAAACAATTTCCTTTCGAATCAACAGAAGGAAGTTATCGATATTCGTTAAGTAAAAGTAGAAAGGTTACTTGAAACTAATAAACTAATAAAAAAAATTCACCTGCGGAAAGAAAAAGTTTTAATTTTGCTGGTGATCATCATTTCTTCCAAAAATTCGACAAGTAGAAAGAGTTCAACTTGAGAAAGAAATGTCGGTTGTTCAGAGAACATTGGAAACAATTCGTCCGAAATCTTTTGAGGAAAAGCCAGAAATTTTATACAAATTGGACAAGGCATAATTTAGTGGGAAGCCTGATCTAATCCCACAAACACTGGACCAATAGTACTTTTTGACATCATGGTAATTGAATGAAATATTTATTCCAAAGAATTTTAAGAGCATCTCAGAACCTAGGTAGTAACCTAATTAAATCGTACCTACTAACTCTTTGTGCTCGCTGTACCTTATACGAAATTTTTTTTTCAAAAATCACTCGGTTATAAATAAAATGTGCTTCATGCAGAACAAAGAAAAATTCATATACACAGAGCGTCATAGAAAGTTGGTGGGATATGTCCCGCACGGGCCCGTAAAATTATGCAGGAAATCTCAAAATTTAGAAACAAAATATAGTTTCAAGTGAGCAAGAAGTCAAATAAATCAAAAATTTTATACCACCGCGATTGAAATGAAATCGGTCAACGCACTTTTGCCTGAAGTTATTTTCCATCGGAGAGAAAGAATAAATGTTTTATGACTACAAACAAATGGGACATGAATCATGTTAAAGTTTTCACCACTTGTCAGCGGCTGTAGCTTCCCGTATAAAACTTCACGAAACGAACATATATTCAGCTATTGAAGCTTTTAGGGTAAATATTGCAGCATAAAGCCCTCCTCTGATCTGTAACTTCCAATGTTAATCCTTTCGCTTCTAAATATTCTCAACACCGACATCCGCTAGGCGACCTTTAGTTGGGGATCTTAGTTAATAGAATAAGGTTAAATTTGTGGATAAAGGTTTTTAACGTTAGGGAACGCTTTCCTCTTGTAAAGAGCTTAATAAGGTTTTAAATAAGAGTCAACAATTTTTATTCAAACGAAATTAAAATGAACGATAATATTCGAACACAAGCTAGCCCACCCACCCGCAATGATGGCCCTGGCATTTGACAGTTGAAAGACATTGCTGTTCCTTAGTGCTTCATATGGCACATAAAATCTCGCCTCCTAAATACTCAACGTTATACTAAATACTAAATACTCAATACGTTACAGTGTAACGAATCTAATGCATGGATCAACGTAGAGTATGACGAAGCAAATCGGAACGTTTCTGAACAACACTCAACTGAGAGTTTGTATGGCGCTCAGACTCGGAGCACCGATTTGTATGTTCATTTTTTCAGCAGCTGGTGAACCTTAGATGAACTCTCGCGTTTTTTGCTAGATGCATCACAGTCGCTCGTACGAGGCTATAGTATTATTGTAAACCCTTGAACTGAAATTATCTTAACATAAAGTTTCTAGCACTACGTTCCTGTAGTAAATTTTACTTTGAACAGAAAGAAAAGAAAAGGAAAAACAAATAACCAGGCAACACGATATCCACTTCATAAGCATAAAGCGGTTCTCATTATTCAAATTTATTTTGCAGAAACTGCATTTTTTCATATAAACTAAACAACGACGGCGAAAAGAAAAATGCATAGAAACCCCGAGTTAAGAACATATTTTTTCATGTTACACAAAATGCACTTCAATCTCAACGTATTGTGGATTAGTGTATATATGACATATGGGTTGGTGAAGGATATGAGAATTAGTGTTAAATTCAGGCAATCGGCACATGAGATAATATTCGGTAAAATTTCAGTATGAAATTACGTACAACGAAACGAATGCTAAAAGTTTTCTGCATAAAGTTTTCATTTAAATGGAAAACTTCTCTTCATTTCCCTAATATCAAACGCAACAAACAACTTCTGATGAAGTTTCAGGAAGAGGGAGTGAGATAATGCGGTGAACACTGAATGTATACGCCCGTTCCCCAGTATAAATTTCAACTATGGTTATAAAAACGTCTGTAAACTGTAGATTCTAAAGAGCGAAAATGAGAATTATTTAAAAATAAAATAACCGAAAACAGGGCATAATTCAACCAAATACATTTACTAATTAGTTATGGAAATGTGTGCACAACAAACTCGGCATTTGCACGATGTTTGTGCGCTCCGAGGGGGTAGGCACTGGCTAAAAATTTGTCCCAAAAATTCCATTTTCAGTATTAAATTCCACTCAATCCCGATTTATTTCCAAAAATTCCAGTTCACTTTTTGTTCTTTTGTATTATGAGTAAAGGGAATGATTAGTGTTTCACTCAAGAAAAATGAGGACGATAATAAACTGAATTTATGAAAATATTTTAATTCCAATTAATTCACTTGACTGCAGTCAAGGGTCTATCACCAAATAATCATCCAAGTGTCCGTAACAGAAATTAACAATAAGTTTACTATGATCTTGTCAAATGATTTAGCATGGTAAAAATCAATGATCTTTAATAAGAATAGATATGAAATGTCAAACAAACCTTTGCCAAACTATATCACATACACAATAACAAAA